>VSMD01030903.1:0-28006 GCA_008750895.1 Mirza zaza
AACCAAAAAGTAAACAAATAAATGAAACAATAGCAAAAAGAGCAAACCATGGGAGGGCCGGGCGCGGTGGCTCAAGCCTGTAATCCTAGCTCTCTGGGAGGCCGAGGTGGGCGGATCGTTTGAGTTCAGGAGTTCGAGACCAGCCTGAGCAAGAGCGAGACCCCATCTCTACTATAAATAGAAACAAATTAATTGGCCAACTAAAAAATATATATAGAAAAAATTAGCCGGGCATGGTGGCACATGCCTGTAGTCCCAGCTACTTGGGAGGCTGAGACAGCAGGATTGCTTGAGCCCAGGAGTTTGAGGTTGCTGTGAGCTAGGCTGACGCCACGGCACTCACTCTAGCCTGGGCAATAAAGTGAGACTCTGTCTCAAAAAAAAAAAAAAAACCATGGGAAAGGGAGAAAATCTGATTTCCAGGGTTACGACATATTTAGATTCAAATGTCCAATTAAAAAAAATCACAAGATATACAAAAAAAATCAGGAAAGGATGACCTATTCAAAGGAAAAAATAGATCAACAGAAACTGTCCCTGAAAAAGACCCGATGACAGGTTTACTAGAGAAAGATGTTAAAATGACTATCTTAAGGATTTTCAAAGAGCTAATGGAAGGTGTGGAGAAATTCAAGAAAGCAAGTAAGAACAAAATGAAAATATCAAAAAGAGATGGAAAACCTAAAGAAAAACCAAAAGGAAATTTTGGATCCAAATAGAGTGATAACTAAAATAAAAAATTTACTAGAGGGATTCAAAGGCATATTTGAGCAAGCAAAAGAAAGAAACAATGAACTTGAAGATAAGACAATAAAAATTATTGAGTCTGAGGAACAGAAAAAAAAAAACTTTGAAAAAGGAAAAACAGAGCTTAAGGGACCTGTGCCAAACCACCAAGTCGACCAACATATGTATTGTGGGAGACCAAGAAGGAAAAGAGAGAAAAAAAGAAGAGAGAATATTTGAAAAAATAATGGCAGAAAACTTTCCAAATTTGATGAAAGACATGAATATAAACATCTAAGAAGCTCAAAAAACTTCAAGTAAGATTAACTCAAAGAGACCCCACCAAGACACATTATAATCAAACTTTCAAAAGACAGAAAGAGAGAATCTTGAATGCAGCAAGAAAGAAGAAAATTTTTATATACAATGAATCCTCAATAAGATTACCAGCAGATTCCTAATAAGAAACTTTGTAGGTCAGAAGGCAATGGGCTAATATATTCAACGTGCTAAAAGAAAAATAACTGTCAATGAAGAATTCTACATGTGGCAAAACTGTCCTTCAAAAGTGAGGAAGAAATTAAAGCATGCCCAAATAAACCAAAGCAGAGGGAGTTTGTTACCATTAGACCTGCCCAGTGAGAATGCTCAAGGGAGTCCTGTGAAATAAAAGCATACTAGACAGTAACTCAAAGCTGCATAAAGGAATAAACGTATCAATAAAGGTGAATACATGAGCGATGATAAAAGCTAGTATTATTGTAACAATGGTTTATAACTTCAATTTTTGTTTTCTACATGATTTAAGAGACTAATATATTTTAAAAACCAATTGTCTAAAAGTTAGAATTATTTTAACTTTGATTTGTAACCCCACACTTTTTTTCTACATAATTTAAGAGACTAATGCATTTAAAAGAATTGTTTATTTTGGGGGGCACACAATGTATAAAGACGTAATTTTGTGACAGCAATAACCAAAAGGAATAGAGACAAAGCTGTAAAGGAGCAGTGTGTTTGTATGTTATTAAAATTAAACTGTAATAAATCAAATTAGGGTATTATAACTTTAGGTGTTAAGTGCAATCCTCATGGCAACCACAAAGAAAATCATTATAGAATATACACAAAAGGAAATGAGAAAAAAAATTTAAACATTTCTCTAGAAGAAATCAACTCAATACAAAAGGAGACAGTAATGCAGAAAATAAGGATGAGGAAAGCTCGAGGCAAACAGAAAACAATAATATCACAGAAGTAAGTTCTTCCTTATAAGTAATTATTTTAAATGTAAATGGATTAAACTCTCTGAATTAAAAGACATATTAAAAACACATAATCTAACTATATACTATCTACAAGAGACTAATTTTAAATCCAAAGACACAAATAGATTGAAAGTGAAAGAATGCGAAAAGATATTCCTTGAAAATAGTATGCAAAAGAAAGCAGGGAGGACAAAACTAATACTAGATAATGTAGTCTGTAAATCAAAAAGTGTACAAGAGCCAAAGAAAGATACTAATATCAATAAAAGATTCACTATATCATGAAGATACAAACATTATAAATGTTTATACACCTAATAAAACACCATCAAAATATATGAAGCATAAACTAAATGAATTAAAGGGAGAAACAGTTCTAGAATAATATTTGGGGACTTCAAAACCACACTCTTAATAATGAATAGGCCAACCAGACAAGTGATATGTAAGAAAATAGAAGACTTAAACAAAACAATAAACCAACTAGATCTAACAGACATATACAGAACAAGCTACCCAAAAACAACAGCATGCACATTCTTCTCAAGTGCACATGGGACATTTTACAGGATTTATGTTAGGTCACAGATAAAGTCACAATGGATTTAAAAGGATAAATATCATACAAAGTATCTTCTCTGACCACAATGGGATGAAGTTAAAAATCAATAACAGAAGTAAAACTGAAAAATTCACAATTTTTGTAAACTAGACAGTGCATTCTTAAACAACCAATGGAACAAAGAAGAAATCACAGGGAAATTATAAAATACTTAGAGATGAATGAGAAAAAAATAAACCAAAAATTTATGGGAGGGAGCAAAAGCAATGCTAAGAAGGAAATTTATAACTATAAATGCTTACATTAAAAACAAGATCTCAAATCATCAACCTAATTATACAACTTAAGGAACTAGAAAAAGAAGAACAAACTAAACCTAAAGCTAGCAGAAGGAAGGAATTAAGATTAGAGATAAATGAAATAGAGAATAGAAAAACAATAGGGAACATCAATAAAACCAAAAGTTGGTTCTCTGAAAAGAGCAACAAAATTGACAAATCTTTAGCTAGATGGACTAAGAAAAAAATAGAAAAGACTCAAATTACTAAATCAGAAATGAAAATGGGACATTACTACTGATTCATTATGATCCTTTTTATAGGAATCAAAAGGATTATAAAAGAGTACTATGAACAACTATATATCAACAAATTGAATAATCTAAATGAAATGGGAAAATTCCCAGAAACCCAAAACCTACCAGGACTAAAATATGAAGAAATAGAAAATCTGAGTAGACCTATAACTAGTAAGGAGATTAAATCAGTAATAAAGATTCTGCAAACAAAGCAAAGCCCTGGACCTGCTGTCTTTACTGGTGAATTCTATCAAATAAAGAAGAACTAATACCAGTCTTTCTTAAAGTTTCTCCCCCAAAATTGAAAAGAAGGATACACTTCTAATTCTTGAGGCCAGCATTATTCAGGCAAAGTGAAGACAAAGACACAACAATAACAAAAACAACAATATAATCAAATAGATGCTCAACATCACTTATCATTAAGGAAACAAAAATCAAAACCATAATGAGATACCACTTCATACCCATTAGGAAGGCTATTATCAAAAAACAGAAAATAACAAGTGTTGGTGAGGATGTGGAAAAAATGGAACCTTGGACACTATTGGTTAGAATTTAAAATGGTAGCCACTGTGGAAAACAATATGACAACTCCTCAAAAAATTAAAAATAGAATTACCATATGATCCAGCAATTTCACTTCTTGGTATATGTCCAAATAATTGAAAACAGAGTCTCAGAGATATTAATACACCCATGTTCATAGCAGCATTATTCACTATTGCTAAAACTTGAAGCAGCCCTAGTGTCCATTCAACAGATGAATGGATAAGCAAGATGTAGCTTGTCATGTTTCATGACAATGAAACATTATTCAGCCTTAAAAAGGAAGGAAATTCTGACACATGCTACAACATGAATGAACCATGAGGACATACTAGATGAAATAAGCCAATAATAAAAAGAAATACTGTCTTATTCCACTTATGTAAGGTATTTAGAGTCATCAAAATCATACAAATAGAATGGTTGCCAGGGGCTGGGGAGAGGGAGAAATGGGGAGTTACTATTCAATGGATATAGAATTTCAGTTTTATAAAATGAAAATTAGAGTTATGAAGCTAGATGGTGGTGATTGTTACGTAACATTATGTCTGGATTTAATACCACTGAAATGTACACTTAAAAATTGTTAAGATGGGGAGATTTTTATATTAGGTATATTTTAGTGCAATTAAAAATGTATTCTATTAAGACATATAGAAAAATGCCTATAGTCAGTAAAACATGTCCAAACATTGAAAGACAAATGAACTAGTAAAAATATCAGGATTTATTCAGCTGTTGTCTGACTTCATAAAATATAGATTGGTTAGAAAATGTTTTCATTGAGGAACACTTTAGTTCTATCACTTGGTTGGTTCTGGCCCCATCTTCAATCTTTAGATTCAAACAGAAGACTTAGATGTCTGATGATTTAGGAGCTAGCAGAGTTCAGAAGGCTTCAGCAGGTGCTGGAGGTAAATCTGAAAGGCATTTCTGGGGTAGTCTGCTGCCATGGTCCCCATGCCTGGTTGATCTTTTGTTGAGGACTAAAATTTGACTGTTTTACTGAAGGAATAAAGCTAACACTTGGTCCACAAAATACAACTATCTCTATAAGAGGTAACACATCATAGCTTTATTGGTCACAATTTAAAGATATTTAAAGACTTTTTTTATTTATATGAATTTAAGGAGTCAAGAGAAATTTTGTTACATGTATTTAATGTGCAGAAATCAAGTCAGGGTATTTAGGGTGTCCATTACTTGAGTACAATATTTTTGTTAAATGTAGTCATCCAACTCTGCTAAATTCAAACACTGAATTTATTTCTTCTTAGTGTATGTTTGTACCTTTTACCCACTTTTCTTCATCTTCGCTCCTCCCTCCTACTCACCCTTTCCCATCTTTGTTATCTATCTTTCCACTCTCTACCTCCATGTGATCAAATTTTTACCTCCCAAATACAAGTGAGAACATGAAATATTTGTAATTTTTGTGCCTGGCTTTTTTTACTTAAGATAATGACCTGCAGTTCCATCCATGTTGGTGCAAATGACATGATTTTATTCTTTTTTATGGCTGAAGAATGATCCATTTTGTATATATACCACATTTTCTTTATCCATTTATCTGTTGATAGACATTTAGTTTGATTCCATATCTTTGTTATTGTGAATAGCGCTACAACAAACATGCAAGTATTGGTATCCCTTTGATATATTCATTTCTTTTTCTTTGGATAGATACCCAATAGTGGAATGGCTGGATTGAATGGCAATTCCACTTCTAGTTTTTTGAGAAATCTTTATACTATTTTTCAAGTGGCTACACTAGTTTACATTCTCACCAACAGTATATAAGAGTACTATTTTCTCTGAGAGGCCAAGGTAGGAGAATCACTTGAGGCCAAGAGTTCAAGCCAGCCTGGACAACATAGTGAGACTTTGTCTCTACAAAAAATAAAAACATTAGCTGGGTGTGGTGGTGCACACCTATAGTTTCAGATACTCAGGAGGCTGAAGCAGGAGGATCACTTGAACCAAGGAGTTTGAGGCTGCAGTGAGCTATGATTGTGGCACTGCACTTCAACCTGGGTGACAAAGTGAGACCCTGGCTCTAAAAAAAGAAAAAATATTCCTTTTCTCTTTTCTGTCTTTTCTCTGCATCCTTACTGCCAACATCTAGTTTGGTTTTGTTTTATCTTTTTAATAATAGCCATTCTGATTGGGGTAAGATGATATCTCACTGTGGTTTTAACTTGCATTTCTCTGCTGGTGATTAGTATTGTTGAGTATTTTTTATATACCTGTTGGCCATTTGTATGTTTTGAGAAATATCTATTCATGTCCTTTGCCTACTTTTAAAATGGGATTGTTTGTTTTTTTTCCTTTTGAGTTGTTTGAGTTCTTTGTATATTCTGGATATTAGTCCCCTGGTTGGATGAAAATTTTGCAAATATTTTCCCTCATTCAACAGGTTGACTCTTCACTCTGTTGATTTTTTTTCCTGTGTGGAAAGTTTGTAGTTTAATTAAGTCCCATTTGTCTACTTTTGTTTTTGTTGCCTGTGCTTTGAGGTGTTAGTCATAAATTCTTTGCCTAAATCCATGTCCAAGAGAGTTCTCCCTAGGTTTTCTTCCAGTATTTTTATAGTTTGAGGTCTCACATTTAAGTCTTTAATCTATTTTGTGTTGATTCTTGTGTATGGTGAAAGGTAGGGGTTCAGTTTCATTCTTCTGTATATCGCCATCAAATATTCAACAGCACTATTTATTGAACAGGGTTTCCTTTTCCCAGTGTAAGTTCTTATTGGCTTTGTCAAAGAGCAGTTGGCTGTAAATATGTGTGTCTTTATTTCTGGGATCTCTATTCTCTTCCATTGGTCTATGTGTCTATTTTTATACCAATACCATGCTGTTTTGATTATAATATATTTTGAAGTCAAGTAATGAGATGCCTCCAGCTTCAAATTTATTCAGGATTGCTTTGGCCATTGGGGCTCTTTTTCTGGTTTTAGGATTTTTTTTCTACTTCTGTAAAAAATGACATTGGTATTTTGATAAAGATTGCATTGAATATGTAGATGGATTTTTAAAAATTGAGTTCTACATTAGACTCTAGTGTTCCCTCCTAGATGTTCTATTCAAGATATGATTGTATATTTATAATTTTGGTTCTTCTTTGTGGAGAGGGTGGGTGTCTGATGTCTTTAGTTATCCATCTTAAACTGGAGTGTCCACTTGATTTTTAAATACTTCTTCATGTGGCTCCTGGTGTGATCCTCATTCAGAAATTCTGCTGTCAGTGGTGGCTTGGAGCTGGCTGGGGAGCTTCCCTATACTGGTCAGTGGTTACTGGGAACTCTCAGATCTCCTACCCTTGCAGAGCAAATGTTTCTTTCTTGATCCAGGTCAAAAGATACAACACAGTCTCAACTTCTTGGTTTACCAATCTTTGAAGACTTTTTTACAAAGTGTGAAATTATAAAATATATATTTTAGGATGTATAGAAACAAAAGGAAAAAGGAAAAAATTCATTGCTTGATTCTAGCAACAAGCAGAATGGTTGGACTTTGGAGGCAGGTAAGCTTGGATCCAAACCCTGGCTCTGACATTGAGTAGCTGTGCAACCTGGGGTGAGCTACTGAGCCTCTTGGGGTCACAGTTTTTTCATTTGAAAAATGGGTACGGGTCGGGTGCGGTGGCTTATGCCTGTAATCCTAGCACTCTGGAAGGCCGACGTGGGCGGATGGCTCAAGGTCAGGAGTTCGAAACCAGCCTGAGCAAGACCCTGTCTCTACTAAAAATAGAAAGAAATTAATTGGCCAACTAAAAAAAATATATATAGAAAAACATATAGCCGGGCATGGTGGCGCATGCCTATAGTCCCAGCTATTTGGGAGGCTTAGACAGAAGGATCGCTTGAGTCCAGGAGTTTGAGGTTTCTGTGAGCTAGGCTGACACCACAGCACTCTAGTCTGAGCAACACGGTGAGACTCTGTTTCAAAAAAAAAATGGGTACATTTTTCTAATATCCCCAAACTCTAAACAACTTAAATATCTGTCATCTGGTGAATGGATAGACAAAAGCAGACTAAACCTGGTATATCCATTACATTGGAAAATTTATTCAGCAATAAAAAAGAATGAACTACTGACTTGTGCTATGAAATAGACAAAACTCAAAACAATTATGCTAAGTGAAAGAAGCCAGATACAAAAGACCAAGGGAACACATAATGTATAATTCCATTTATGTAAAATGTCCAGAAAAGGGAAATTATAGAGAAAGAAATTATATTAGTGGTTGTCTAGAGCTGGGAATGGAAATGAGGATTAACTGTAAATGGGCATGAAGGCTCTTATTAGGGAAATAAAAATGTTCTAAGACTGGACTGTGGCGATGACTGCGTCAGTCAGTAAGGTTACTAGAAATCACTGAATTGTACACTTGAAGTGGATTAATTCTATGATATTAAAATATGCCACAATAAAGCTGTTTTAAAAATGGATAGGAACTAGTCATCCACTCATAGCCATCTGTGCTAAAAAAAAAAATAAAAGTATTCATGGTAAGGGTTTAAAAAAAGAGATAATTTCCTCCTATGGCTAATGTTTACATGAGGATATCAGTTATACTCAGTGCAGGATCTGGCATATATGAACATACAAGCAGTTGCCTGCTACAGTAATAGCTAAACATTAGCCACTGTGAACAGAAAAGGAAATACCATAAAAGGAAATACAATAAAATGTATCTTTCTATGCATGTGTATGTCATATATGTCAGATCATCTCGTATAAGTCCTATATCTTGCCTTTACTCCAATTATCATAATTTATTTCTCTTTCTTTTCCTTCCTCCTTTCCTTCTTTCCTTCCTTCCTTCCTCCCTTCGTTCGTTCCTTCCTTCCTCTTTCTCTCTTTTTCTCTTTCTCTCTTTATTTCTTTTTCTTCTCAAATTCCTGATTTCAAGAGATCCTCCTGCCTTAGCCTAATGAGAAGCTGCAGCTGATTTTTATATTTTTTGCAGAGATGAGGTCTCGCTCTTGCTTGGGCTAGTCTCAAACTCCTGACCTCAAGCAGTCTTCCTATCTTGGCTTCCCAGAGCGCTAGGATTACAGCCATGAGCCACCACACCTGGCCCATTTATCATAATTGTACATCAAACTTACTACAAGTTTTTCTTAAGCACTCCATGATGATGTTGAGTACATCACATGGCTATACATAATTTAAACATTTACCTAATGGGTACTTAGCTTTTTAAATTTTGCTTTATAAATAAGTTTAAGGAATATCTTTTTCCTTAAATCTTAAGGCATTCATAGAAATTATTAGAAATACAAATAATATAGAATTACAGGATCTAAGCATATGCACATTGTTAGTGCTGCTGTTGCATGTTGCCAAATCGCATCCCTGAAAGTTTTTGCCATTTGTACTGCCAACAACTTATGAAATCCTGATTTTATCACACAGTGGTGATGAAAGTGATACTACTTTGATAGCATCACTTGAAAATGGTACTGTTTTATTGAATTGAAATCTCTGCGGTTACCTATGAGTCTGAACATTTTCTGTATTCTTATTAGCTGTATATTATTTCTGTGAATTGTTAGTTCATGTTCTTTGTGCCTACTCATCTTTTGGGATATTTTTCATAAACATGTATGAACTCTCCAGTAAGGACTTTGATTCTCCTTTGTTGTATTTTTCTTCCAGATTATTGTGTTCTCTTTCATTTCATTAATAATGGATAGACATTGTAAACATTCATAGAATTAAGATCACTTTGTAAAACAGATTTGTAGGAGATTCAGAGATGGACAAGGGGGTGGAGAATGGGAGGGAATGAGAGAACACCGCTTTGTTTGCCTGCTTTATAATTTAGCCTAAGTGTATAGGTTCATGTAATGATCTAATCACAGCTGTTAACTTTACAGTCACAATTTAGTGGTCACAGTTCAACTTCCACTTCCTAATCCATGACCGCTAAAGATTGTCAAAGCTCCAAGAGCCCTCTGGCCCTCAAAACTGACTCAGAATTAAACTGAAATCCAAGAGTTGTGTTAACATTGTCTTAATATTAAATTTTTCTCAGGGCTGGGCTCTTAGCACCAAGGGATCAAACCACAGTTTGTAATATCTCCTTGATCAATAAGCAACTTAATAAGAACTTTATTTTTCTCAGTCTGGATCAACCTTAAGAGTAGAAGGGTTAGATAATCACTATGCCATTTGTCAAGTTGATATATCCTTAATAGGCATAAACCCAGAGAATTATCATCATTCATTTCAAAAAATCCATACTTGCATTGATTCCTATTGTAGATAGGAATTCTCTAGTCTAGACCTATGTTCTCTGAGAACTGCATTTTGAGAGCCTCTTTGTAAAAATAATTTGTTAACATGGAGGAAGAATGTTCCCTTTTTAGAATTGGTGTTAGTAAAAAGTAGACATATTTGAGAATATCCTTAAATATGCAAACGTTAGATTAAAAATAATTGAAAAACTGATCTTCAAAGATGGCACTAGTTGTGAGACTTTGGGAAAGTTACTCTACTTTTGAGTCTGTTCCTCACCTATAAAATAGAAAAAAAATTAAATTTTTACTCCAGGCTTATGAGATACCATTAAGAAATTACAAGTCACCAAGTCCATCAAAAATACTCAGGTATTTCTTCATTCATAGGACAAGGAAGCTAAATGATAGGTCCAGTGACTTAATTTTTTGTAGATTCTATTTAGGCAGGAAATTGTGGGAACAGTAAGTGATTACTTGCTGTTTGCTGCTTATAGCACTGTGCTTTCACATTCTTATTAAACCTTCCCAACATTGGCTGTTAGTCCCATTTCAATGAGGAAACTGAAGTTTAAAGAAATTATCCTGCTTTTCACACAGTGAGCCAGATGCTCCCCTGTGACGCGTTCCTGGTGTTTCTTCCATGTCGTTAATGCCTAAATTGTTAGGCTTGTTATCCAACTGTCTACTTGATGTGTCTGCTTTGTTGATTAATAGGCTTGAAAAGCAAGTTCCTGACATTGCCCCCCAAATCTACTCTTCCCACAATCTTCCGCACTCAGTTAATGACAACCCCATCATTCTAGGGGATCAAACCAAAAACCCTAGAGTCATCCCCAAGTCCCTCACTATAATCTGTAAGCCACACTGGCCTCCTCACTGCCCCCTTTGCCCCCCCCCCCCACTGTAATCTTTAACAGATCCTGCCAACTCTGTCTTCAAATATACTCAGAATCTGGACCACTTCTTATGTTTCCAAGCTACCACTGTGGCCAAAGCTACCAACAACTCTCTCATATACTAAATATCCTCCCATATGGTTCATTGCCATCCTTGGGCCTCTTCAGCCTACTCACACAAAGCTGCTAGGGTAAGCCTGCTGAGATAAAGATCAGATCATATAATTTCTCTGCTCAGAACCTTCCACTGGATTCCTGTGTGACTCCGAGTACGAGCCAAAGACTTATGTTGTGTTCAAGAGTCCACACTACTGCCCTGGCTCTCAAATAGTGCTGCCCAACTTTTACTCCTCTACCAGTTGCTTACTGCACTCCAGTCACACTGGCCTCCTCACTGCCCCCTTTTCCAGGGCTGCTTTCACTCCAGATTCCACCATGGCATCTGTGAATGGTGAATGGCTCACTTCCTCACTTCCATCAGGCTTATTCTAAAGCTGCTTTCTCCAGTAGGACATCCTTCATGACCCTATCTAAAATATCAACCCCTAATCATTTCAATTTCACCATTTCTCCTTTATTTATTTCATACTTATCACCAATATACTACATATTATACTTATTTGTTTTGTTTCCCCTTGCTAGAATATCATTTCCATGGGGCCAGGGATTTCCATCTGTTTTGTTCTTTCTGTGTTCCCAGTGCCTAATACCTGGTGGGCACACCATAAATATTTGCTAAATGAGTTGAATGAGTTTGTACCTGATATCTGCTTTGCTCTACCCATGATGTCTTCCATCTTCATTTATACCTCACATGAGAGTATCTTTTGCAGGCACTTTAACTTTTCTTCACATTACCATTTGTGCTTCTCATCAGGTATAACAGGATTTCCATAAAAATTTCCACAACCAATGCCAGGCTTTTCTCCATAATGTATTGACCAGTCTGGGTCATGTGAAAATATCTAGTCCAACCACTGGCAAAAGGGCATGGGACTGCTGTGACTGTAGTTGTTTAATTATGATTTATTCCCTGCAGCTGGATAAATTGCTACTAGAAATCAGGAAAAAGGAGATGGATTTTATGTAGGAAAATAAGTGACTGCCAAATCCATTAAATCACAATTTCATGTCTGGGATAACATTTGAGCTATCATTATATGGAAGGATAGACAGGAATTCTGACCATTTTACAGAGAAGGAAACAAAAGCACAGTATGCTAAGGTCAATGAAGTAAATTAGAGGAGGCCCAGAGTGGTCTAGCCAAGTCCTGGGTTCTAGAGAAGAAGAGTGGAGCAGGAATCAGAGACCCAGAGAATCATTCTCAATTTGCACAAAAAATTACATGACCCCAAATGGTTGTGACCTCTCAGGGGCTCAGTTTCCTCATCTATAAAATGAAAATAAAGTCTCTTCCTTGCTCCAGAACTGTACTTGGGCTGATTAATCATTAAGTATCTATTCTTATCTGTTGAATTCCAGCTTAAGCTAAGAAGCAGGTGTGCGTTGGTGGACTTTGAACCTTGCAGAGCCAGAAGTAAAGAACTAGATTTCTCTTCAAGTGATTTTTTAAAAACATCCCCTTATGTGCTAAAAGTAAATACATAAGGCTGATCTATTTAAACCTCAGTCTGTTCCTGAGACTTTGTGTCTCTAACCTCTTCTAGATCCAGGTTTGACATCTGAGGAACGCAGGTGTTCCTCAGCAGGGTTTCTGTTCCTCACTGAGAGACCAAGTCCCTTGTGACTCCACAGCTGGAAGCTGCCATTGCACAGCCCATTTGCAGAGCCCACTACAGAGTTCTTCATGACCTGAGGCTCTGACACACTGAGACATTGCTGGCCAGGGGCCCAGGACACACAGTTGCAGGCTGCATTCACTCTAAATTCTGCTGTTGCGTTTCTCACTCCTGTGTGCAGAACCCAATGTGTTGCCTGCCTGAGAGATTCAAGTTTTCCTGTGGAAGGAGTGACCTTATGGGAACAATGGGAGGAAAACTTAGAGAACATCGATTTTAAGTTCTATGTCCATATGATGCTATTTCCAAACTTCTAACTTCATAGATCCGGATCTTTTTCCCTTTCTGCAGTGTTGAAATTAAGATTTAATAATCCCTTACTTTTTGATTTTTGTGGTTAGAAATTTAGAGTGTTCTACATATTCCCTCATGTGATTTTACAATTAAGACTATATTAGGTGACTTGCACAAGGTCATTTAAGAACAGCATTTAGGTTAGATCCCAGGGCTACCAGGCTGCTTCTAAAGTGTCTGTTATACCTACCAGATGTTAAAATTTTCATACTTGCAAAACAGACATTTATTTGTACTGTAAGTCACCCATTGTTAGGACCTCACAGTATATCCTTTCTGAAAAACCCCAAGACACAATTTTACTTGAAGACAACTGATTACACATTTCATTAATTAAGCCACGGGTTGGCAAACTTTTTCGGTAAAGGGCCAGGTAGTAAATATTTTAGGCTTTCTGAGCCAGATAATCTCTGTTGCAACTATTCAACTCTGCAGTGGTAATGAAAAAGCAGATAGAGACAATATGTAAACAAATGAGCATGGCTCTGTTTCAATAAAACTTTATTTACAAAAGCAGGTGGCAGGCTGGATTTGGCTCACAGGCCATTGTTTGCTGACCTCTGACCTTGGATGTGGTGCTATTAGGACTGTGTACTCTTTCACATCATGCTTTCAAAGGCCTTAGTGAAAATGTTCGTCTCTGATTTTCCTGGTCAAATGGGAAGGTAACATTTGTTTCACAATATATTCATCTCAGTACTTCAAAAAAAAATCTCTACACATTTACCTCATCAATATAGTCTACAAACTTGACTGAAATATCATGGATGAATGTCAGTACAGAAGGGCTATTTGAGATAATCTGGTCTAAACCTCTCATTGGGGAGACAACTGGTGGTGGGGAAATAAAGGAAGTTTTCAACCTCCGTTCTGAAAGAAGCACAAGGTACAATTTAGAAGATCAAGAACTGATGAGCATTGAGCTTAGTATGGGGCTGGAATCTTGATATTTCTTTGCTAAAGCATAAATTACAACATATAAAAACACATCCTTATAACTTCCTTTTTCAACTTAATCATATTACAATGAGTTTGTTCTTCCTACAAGATATTGTAAAGGCTTTTAAAAAAAATCAGGTACAAGTTGGGCATGGTGGTGCACATCTGTAGTCCCAGGCACTTGAGTCCAGGAGTTTGAGGTTGCAGTGAGCTATGAAGATGCTACTGCACTCCAGCCTGAGTGACAGAGTAAAACTCTGCCTCAAAAAATAAAATAAAATAAAATAAAAATAAATCAGGCAGAAAGTTATGAAAAACTGCCTTATTTTCCTAGACTTGAGCAAATGTCTTTTCATAATGTTGCTCTTCTATGTCCTTTAGTTACTCTCTGAGATACTAAGACCTCTTGTTTTGATATAGCCTCCCACAAGATTCCAGTGGACCAAGCATCAGTCTGGGTCACAGTAGAACATAGATGGCACACTCAAATCAGGATCATTCAAAGGGATAGGCAGAGTGGTAGGGAATCACAAGGGACAGGGCGTTCACCTAAGGGTAGGAACAGTGAAGCTGTTACTGCTTCTAGGCCTGAAAACAGGAGCGGAGGCAAATAATGGAACCTGCAGTCATGAACAGGAGGCTGCCTTTCAGGCAATAGTGACACTCAGTCCCAGGACACAGTCAGCCTGTGCCAGACTGTTGTCAGCTTGGTGCCTCCACTCCTATCGAGAGCTGGGAAGTCTGTCTCTCAGAATCTCCTTCCCAGCATAGTTTCAGCTTAGAGTTTGCCAAGGAGAAGAACTCATACAAGATTTGGAAGGTGGACATGAAGCAAACACCATTACTTTTGGGAGGTCATGTTGGGCAGACACAGTGACAGAGAGATGCAGGTGTCCCTGGCAGTCCCCCTTGGTAGGCCCCCCTAGCAGGCCCCACCTGGTTTTCTGTCTTCCTTCTCTGCAAACAGCTCATTTTCCCAATAGCTGACACTGCTCACCAACCAGTATCAAGCCCACCTAGGGCACTTGGTGACAGCTTTCGCAGACTTCTTTACAACTTCCCCTTTCTGGATCCCACTTAACAAGCAAACACACACTGCTCCTCAGACTTTCCTGCCAGTTCTGTTGTGCTGGGAAGCCCTGGTGCCAGTACACTGAGTAAAGTGACCATAATTATTAATATTTCTTTGACTCTTTGCATCTCTCTTCTAGACCTTCTTATCCCAGCACCTCCACATTTTGTGTACACTCCCATTTCTATAATAAGTCCTTTCTTCATGGCTTCTTCACAGTGACACTCTTTTCCTGACTGTTCAGCCCAGGCTACCTCGCAGGGAGGGAGCCAGGTGAAGAGGCCCTCTGGCCCTGCTCCCCTCCCTCCTTCCGTTCTCCTGCCAGAACAACTCTCCATTAGCTGAACAGGACCAACAGCCAAAGCCAGAGGACTCCTGGTGCAGGCCACCCAAGTCAGCCTCCAGGACACAGAGGAGGGTGTAGGAGAAGGAGGGGGCCTTCAGGGGGAAAATCGATATCTCTGGCATAGGTCACTCAACAGTTATTGTTAGACCAAACTTCCAAGAAAACTTTAGAATTTCTCAATTTCAGCTCTACTTACGTAGGAAAAGGCAAGGTGAATGACCTTCTCTGTACTCTCCCTCTAAATAAAAAACATTGAAATCTTCAAGATGAATATCTATAAAAAGTAAGAAACTGAAAAGCAACATTTGTGCTGAATGGCTCCCTTTGTTTTAATGGAAATGGATTACATTTAATCACATTTTATTAAAAAGGCTCTACAAAGAACAATGATCTCTATGAACCATCTGTGCTTTGCCTTTATGAAAGAAAGAGAGGAAAAAAAAACTGATCCTGGATTTTTAATAAAGAAATTTAAATCAGACACTAAAATAAAAGAAAATTAATGACTTGTTCCAAGGTCAATTAAAGTAAAAATTTGTTCTATAGAGAATTATAGTGGAGTTTAATAATTCTTTACCTCTTTCTATTAATATTAAGAACCCTATTAGGAACCAGAGGACTCTTTATGGCAGGACTGTTCAATAACAATGTAATATAAGCTGCATATTTAATTTAAAATTTTGTAGAAACCACATTTCAAAAATCAAAAGTAGGTAAAATTAATTTTAATAATATATTTTTATTTAATACAAAAATCTTACCGTTTCTAATGTAATCAATGTTAAAAAAAATCATTGATGGACTATTTTATGTTTTTTTTTGTACTAAGTGTTTGAAATCTGAGATGTGTTTTACACTTATCACATATCCCAATTTAGACTTGCCACATTTCAAATGCTCAGTAGCCACAGGTGGCTAATGGCTACTGTATTAGACAACATAGACCTAGAGTATGTCTACGGTCCATTAAGAGTTTGTTTCTTGTTCAAAGGAATGTGGCACAATATAAAAGAACATGGTTTATTGTCTGACTGTGTTTTTCAGTAGTGTTTCCTATTCTCCTTTCCTTTTTTATTGTTTATTTTTTTGTTTTTCAGAGATAGGGTCTCACTATGTTGCTCAGGCTGGAGTGCAGTGACACAATTATAGCTCATGCAACTTCTACCTCCTGGGTTCAAAGTTATCCTCCTGCCTCAGCCTCCCAACTATAGGTGTGTACCAACACACCCAGTTAACTTTTAAGTTTTTTCACAGAGATGGGGCGGCAGCTGGGAGTTGATCTCACTATGTTGCACAGGCTGGTCTTGAACTCCTGGCCTCAGCCTCCCAAAGTGCTGTGATTTACAGGTGTTAGCCATCTCACCCAGTGGCCTCCTTTTGAGTACATAGGAGGATTGCCTTCCCCACCCCCTTGGAGTTGGGCAAAGCCAAATATTAATACCTTGTTTTGGCCAATGAAATGTGAGCGGAAGTGGTGCGTCACTTCCAGTTAGTAGCATGTAAGAGCTGGTGTGTGCTTCTCCATGCTCTCTGTTCCCCTGCTGTGATGATTGTCAAGGCTTGTGTTGATATGGAGGTGCCCTGAGATTGAAGCTGCCTGAAAGGCTGAGCCAGCACATGGAGGACAGCAGCCCTACATGTCTGGGATAGTAACTTTTGTTCTATTAAACCCCTGATTCTCCTAGATGGCTCTCTCAGGGTTCTGATAACAGCTTCTCCCACTTTCTCTTTCAAGCTAGGGGTGGTAACCACTTCTGTTGTTGCTAGCCCTGTTCTGCTTTTCCTGAGCCTTGCCTTCCTCTTTGTAAACTGCCCCTTTATTAAACTCCCCTCAATTACCCTGTTGGATGGTGCTATCTGTTTCCTTTCAGGATTCTAACTGATACAGTATATTTGCCAAACGTGAAAAGAGCCTAAAGACAGAATAGGATGAATACATTCAAGAAATAATTCCTTGAGTGAGTGTACATCAATTTTCAAAGCAATGGTCTAGAATATTTCCCTTACAATCCACTCTTACTGCATATACAAAAGATCTTCTTTCTCTTCCTTTGGTAAAAATGTACACTCATTGCTCAAAGTGATTTGTGTTTATGTGTTTAATAAAATTTGTTTATTTGAACCTGATTGGTCTTCATTCTTATCATAAAAATAAGTCCCAAGCATTTACTTCCAAATTTATGTTTGGCAAAACTAGCAACAGATAAAATAACTAGGAGTTATGGTTAAAGGCCAGCCTCAAATAATGATTGTCCCTGTGGGTTTGAGCTCCTACCAAGAAGCCTGAAACTTGTGAGAGTTATTGTTGTGTTACTGGTTCACTTGTAGAAAGAACAGAAAGTTAAAAACAAGCATAAGGAAGATATAAATAACTTATCACACAAAGATAATCACTATTAGTATACATAACTAAATTTTACAACATTGAAGATTATTGTCTGAATATAATCTTTTAATTTATTTTTTTATGAAAGTGTGAACTTATTTCTATATGAATAAACACAACTTTAAATCATTATTGCTTATAGTAACTGCTTCATCATCATTATCCCTTTTTACTTTATTAGTCCTTGTGTTCAATGACAATTTTTCAATACTCAATAATAAAAAATTCTTCATGTATCTAAAGTAGCTGGCCAAATATTCTGCAAATAAATTCTTGGAAGTGAGAAGATTTAAAAGGTTAGAAGAGTTTTCATGTTTTAAAAGCTTCATATTGATTCCCAATATGACCTCCAAAAAACAATCAATTAATTTATACTCTTAATATGAATGTAGGAGATTGCTCTCTATTTCCACATGGACACCTACCTTACCAACAATGATTATTATCTTTGGTTTTTGTCTCTTTGATAGGAAATAAATGGTAATTCATTTTAAGTTTGCATTGAAATTTGCAAATTTAAAGTTACATTTTAAGTTATAGTGAAAGAGTAAATAGTGCCATACTTTTCAAAATTGTATTTCTTCACTTGTGTATTGCCAGTCTCTGTAATTTTCCCATTTTGCTATTAATGAGTGTTTAGACTTATAAAACTCTCAAAATGCTAACATTTGAATGTTTTGTTAGATTAGGTTCCTGACAGAAACCATTTTTGTTGTGATTTCCCTTACAACCCTAGGGCATCCATATAACTTTTCTCAGTAATGGCAAAAGAAATCTTTAAAGAGTTAAGTAACTTAATCATGGTGACTAAGTTATTAGAGAAGATGCTACTAGCATGATCCCCCAATCCCCTTGTTTATCTGGTGCTTCCTTCCTCCAGCTGCTATGACTGTTGGTGGCTAACAACTCATAGCTGCTCTCTTTTCTGGAAAATTATCCTCAAAGGGGATAATTTCAAATGCCAGGAATGCTGACAACTAATGACTGACTTGTGAGGAAGGATGTACAAAAGCCTAGCCCCCAAGGCAAGGAAGCTTCGTGGTACTATGTTTGTCCAAACTTTTCAGTGGGGTCAGGCTGAGGCTAGACTTCAGCTCATGATTTTAAATCTGGACTAAATCTGCCTTTATATCTCGAGTCCCTACATAGAAGCAACCTAAAATAGTATGCAAGCAACTTACAACCTAACTGAAGAGTATACTCTTGTCAAAAATAGCCGAGTCCCAGCCAATCACAGCAGCTGAACTTTAGCCAATCACAAGCTGCCAAACGATCAATGTCCACATAATGTCAATGTGCATCACACCATGCCCAAATAAGGCAAAAACTTAACTATAACCAATCAAGCTGTTTTCTTTTCTGTCTATAAATATCACTTGTCCACAGTTGCTGGGTGGAGCTCTCTGAACCACTCATAGTTCTGAGTGCTCCCTGATTCATGAATTGCTTTTTGTTAAAATAAACTCTGCTAAATTTAATTGGTCTAAAGTTTTGTTTTCCTTTTTTTTAAAGCTGAACCTTTACTTTTGCCTAGGTTCTTCCCCTGTCCTATCCTGCTTCCCTCACTCCTCCAGGTCCCACAAAAGAAGACTTCTTTAATAAGGCACTTGTCTAGGCATCTTCCTTTCAGCCAATGCTCCTAGAGAACCAAACCTAAGACACCTGGTGAGTGGGACGTTTCATATTTAAACCCAAGCCATCTGACTCCAAAATCCACACATGCAGTCAACAGGGTATACCCATTCCTATCAAAGACACCAGCTCAAACATTATCAAGATACCAAACACTTTCTCCTCATTTTCCTGTTTTGTTTTGTTTTGTTTTTTGGAGACAAGTTCTGACTCTGTCACCTAGGCTGGAGTGCAGTGGCACCATCACAGCTCATTGTAACCTTGAACTCCTGGGCTCAAGCAATCCTCCTGCCTCAACCTCCTGAGTTGCTAGGACTACAGGTGTGTGCCAGCATACTTGGCTATTTTTTATTTTCCATAGAGACAGGGTCTTGCTATGTTGCCCAGACTGGTCTTAAATTCCTGGCCTCAAGTGATCCTTTCACCTTGACCTTACAAAATGCTGGAATTACAAGTGTAAGCCATCACGCCCAGGCTCATTCTTTTTTAAATTTCATGATATTTGCTATAGAAAAGTATTAAATGTATATAGATAAATCTATTGATCTTTTCCATTGTGATTTCTATTTTTTAATGCCAAGTCTATTCATTCTGAGTTTTTAAATATACATTATACTAGTTCTTTTCAGGCTTCATTTATTTATGTTTAATTTCTAAGTCCATGGGTTCAGTGGAATACTTATATCACAATCATTTGAACACCATTTAAAAAATCTATTAACTCACCAATTTGAAATGTTACATTTACCACATTTATTTATATATGTACTCTTGAGTTTGTTTTTGGCTTATTATTCTTTTATGCTGATTTCTATATGTAGTGCTAGTTCCAAAATAATAATAAAGTTTCCTCTTATTAATATTTTATGGGATATTTCTCTCCATTTTTATGTCAGATAAACTTTGGAATTTAGACCAGTTAAAAATTCAGTGAGGTACACACTTATGTTATATGTATGTACCTTTTGTATATATTTTATACTTCAATAAGAATTTTACAAAAAGTACTGTTGGAATTTTATTTGAAATTTCACTATTTTATTTATAAACAGTGGTTTATAAACAATTTGGGAAGAATTGATATCTTATAATATTGAAGAATTCCTTAAAACCACATGCTATCTCTTCATTTATTCAAGTGTTTTTTTGATCCTCAGTAAATTGGCATAGTTTTTACATATTTCATATACTTTAAATTTATTAAATTCTATTATGATTTATATTATTTAAAATATTATCCTTAAATTATTATTGCTAATCTATAGAAGAGTATTGGATTATTTATTCTGTAAGACCTTATCAGTATAAATAGTGTCAATGTAACTGCTTGGATTGTAGCCAAAGATTTCACAGGCAAATAATTTTCAATCATAGATTATTCAATTTAATTCTAATGTTTTATAGGTGTACCCAAAATATGTACAGTTAATAAGTGAATTTATACTAAGTTTTGGAGAAAAGACAAAAAGGATCTCTGAGGATTCATCCAGAGGGCTCTATTCAATGCTGGTAATTAATTGTTACACACTGACAGTGTACCAGCCAGCTTCTGTTCTAATTGATTGGGAATATGCTCTGAATGGTTGATCAAATTGTTAAATTTTACACATCACCCCTAGTTCTATTCACATAGATGGTCCCATGCAAATGAAATATGACACATACCATATTGTTCTCAGATCCTAGGGTAATTCTATGAATCATTAAAAAAACTAATAAAGAAATACTTTGCATATATAATCTCGATATTCATAATAATTGTTCATTCATTCAAGACTCTCTATAAACACCTACTGTGTGCTAAGCTCTAAACTTAGAGTTTAGTGATGTAGAAAGACAAGAAAACTATGACAATTCTATATGATGGTAGAAACACAATCTTATAAGAGTTCATGGGTACCTAATCCAGATCTGAATTTTCTGGAAAGTATCAGAATGTGAGCTCAAATTTGAGAGGTGAAGGAGACCTGGAGCAATAATAAGGTTAAGAGAAGAAAGGGAACTTTTCTTCTCAGTAGAAGAGTATGTACCAGACAGTGGGACTGAATTTGCAAAAGCTGAGGATGGGGTGAAGCAAGGAAAGGAGAGTAATAATGGTTTGGTTTCCCCAAAACTTCTAACTTAGTGCCCTGATCTTAGGGTGCTGTTAAGCATTTGGCTGGTAACATTTAGCGAGACAATTATCTAAGCAGTAGTGGTCTCAGATCACTGGTTACAAGTAAAGATATTTTCTTAAAGTAGATTCTGTTGTCCTTTATTTACCTGAAGGTAAGTCAGCTTGAACCGGAAATTATGTATTGTAAAGAGATAACAAAATAAATACTGGCTACTGAGTTCTACTGAAATCTCGGTGGGCACATAGTCCTCAAGAGACAGTAAGCAATCAATCAGTTGGTTTGCTACTACATGACAGGAACATTGCAGTTCCAGTTCAAGGTCTCTGGATGACTGCTGCCCCCTCCCATATTTACTCAGCTATTTCTACGTTTTAAAGTTTATTGTTTTCAACACCACACTCCTGGTACTAATTATGACAGTTCCCCTCCCCTCACCAGAGTACATAAAATAGACCACTGTATAGAAATGGAATAAACAAACTGAAAAAGGGAAAGATGGGGCTGGGCTTTAGGAACATACTAAAATCAGGGACTTGAATTATTATATATGGACTTGAACATACCATATATGTTTTCCCCGTACTCCTGCCTTCTCAGGACAGACAAGCAATTTTTCCCATATGACAAAGATATGATTATATCTCTGAATCTTTACATCTTACAGCTTTGGCCACCTACAAGGTGCCAACTTTACCCCCATCCCCAATTCCAAAAGTTCCTGGGAAAAAGTTCTTTAGCTCTCCTTAGATCAAGTACCCATCCTTGGTCTGGTCAACTATAGTCAGAGAGATAGGGTTTTTTGTTTGTTCGTTTGTTTGTTTATAACACACAGCTGCTTTTGTGGTGATCATCACGTGAATGTGGAGTACAGTTCTCT
This sequence comes from Mirza zaza, assembly GCA_008750895.1. Classification (NCBI taxonomy): domain Eukaryota; kingdom Metazoa; phylum Chordata; class Mammalia; order Primates; family Cheirogaleidae; genus Mirza; species Mirza zaza. The sequence goes on from VSMD01030903.1 coordinate 22,290, forward strand.
GAAAATCAAGAGTTTGGGGGCTAGAGGGTGATGATATAAAAGAGATGGGCAGATATTGTCACCATTTTTAATAAGTATATTAAGTAGTTGCATACATAATGAGATTTTGCCATTTCATATCCTTAAAATTTGCACCAATTTCCCAGAACTAAAATCATTCCATTGTGTCAAGGCAAACTGTCTTGTGACAGCTCCAGTTTAAGAGCAAAAGGGCCTCTGCTATGTCTGACTTCACATTATACTCCTTCCCTCCTTACTTCTTGCACTCCATTTAATGAACTTCTTTCTGTTCTTCAAACTCACCTTAATAATTGCCGCCTTATGACTTTTAGAGTTACTATTTGCTCTGTCTAAAGCACTTTACCTCCCAGATCTTTGCATGGCTGGCTCACTAGTCTCAAATGTCACCTTAGAGAGTACTTCCGTAATTATACAACTTGAAGTAATCCCATGATATTCATTGTCCTTATAGCAAAGATCAATATCTAAATTTTTCTGGTGCATATACTAGTTTCCTTGTTATCCATAACAAACTTCAAGTAATAGAATACCCAGCTAAAAGTTGCATAAATTAGAATTTATTACCTCAATAAAAATGTGAAGAGGTAGCAGTTTCACAACTGATTAAGTAGTTCAACAATGTCATTAAGAATCTGGAATTAGGTCTTTCTGCTCTACCATCTCCAAAGTGTCATCCATATGTTCTCTCATATTGTCAAGACAGCTGTAGAAGCTCATGTATATTCCAAGATAGGATGGAAAGAGTGGAAACTTACACATCTAAGGAGGAGAAAAACTTTTCAAGATGCTACCAACATAGCTTCACTGGAATTTCAATAGCCAGAATTTGATTGTATATCCAAACCTTAGCTTCAAGATAGTCTGAGAAAGCAACTATAGTCTTCATTTAATATCCATGAGGGATTGGTTCCAGGACTCTTTGCAGATACCAAAATCCATGGATGATCAAGTCCCTTTCATAAAATAGTGTAGTATTTGTATTTAACCTACACATAGCCTCCCATATACTTCAAATCATCTCTAAATTACCTATAATACCTAATGCAATGTAAATGTTATGTGAATAGTTGTATTGTTTAAGAAATAATGATACAATTTCAGTACAGATTTTTTTCCTGAATATTTTTGATAGCAGTTGTTTGAATCCATTAATGTGGATCCCACAGATATAGAAGGCCAACTGTATCTGGCATTTTCTGTTACCATTCATCATGGCAGTGACCTCTGCCAATTAGGTAGACAGGAAGGGCAACGGAAGGTAAGAATCAAGGTCTATTACATGGTCTATCTCTATGTCTTTATTTGTAGAATGGAAGTTTCACAAGAGCACGCACCTGGATGGCTCAGCCTCTCAACTTACCAGCTATGTGATCCTATACTTTCCCTTTATTATTTAAGCCAGTTTGAGTTTTATTCTATTATTTGTAATCCAAAGCTTCCTACTTGACAAAACAAACACAATCTGATAAACTTATACAATCCAACCAATCTTTAGATTCTACTAACTTGCAGGGCTGGTTTGTCCATGAAATAGAACAGGCACAGTGCCTGGGGCCTACAAACCCATGCAAATAGTGTTATTTTAATTCATCTTAAAATTAGAGAAAAAATAATAATGAGTGTATAATAACAAATCCAGTCTGCATTATATTTATTTTTATCCCAATGCAGTTATAAAATATAATTTTTTTTACAGAGGAAGGGATCCACAGAGGTAAAAGTGTCTAAAGACCTCTAGAGTCATAATTTGGCCCTCCTTACACAAATCTTGATTAGATTATAAAATGATTATCTTGGGAAGTCAATATAGGATGCTTGGAGATGAAAAAGGTATTAAGGGATTTTGATAGTGGAAAGAAATATAAGCAAATAGCCATATGAGGTGCTTTTTTCAGAAATACAGACCTAGCAGGGATATTCTAATGGGGAGTTCTGAAAGCCCAGGGGTGAGCAAGATGATTCTGGGAACCTAAAGAGTGGGAAATAATACAAATGTAGGAAGATGAGCCACAAAAGGAAAGGAAAAGAAGGGAAGAAGATGAAAATGGACAAAAAAAGTTTAATATAAATAATTTCTGTGAATTAGCAATGGCCTTGGTTGCAAGTTGCACAGGAACATTATAGCTGGGGGCTATGACTGCTATTTTAGGATCCCAACATCCTTCTCATTTTTGAAATAAGCTCTCAGACTTGTGCTTTCAGAAATCAGTCTGCCGTCAACATCTGGGTTAGATTGTTTTGTGTTGTATTGTGTCCTGTGTCCTTATTATAATGTTAGAGTCCATGTGGAAAAATTAAAGGGGAAAGAAAGGAAAAAAAAAAAAGAACGAACACCCACCAGATTAGAGATTCCTAGCCTTGCTTTTGTTACTCCCAGGAGTGTTTGGTTATTCAAAATAAAGCAAAAGAAAAATGTTTTAAGACTTTATTCACTTTAATTTTAGAATGTGTGCAGCAGCACGTGGGAAGCCCGGGACCTCGATAGAAGCCGTGGCTTGTGGAGGACCCAGCTCCCTCTGCCACATCGCCTTAAACAGGCTTCTTGGCCACTCTTGATCCTGTAACTGCACAGTGAGAGAATTTGAATAATCTCTAGAGTCCCTTCTAGTTCCAAAATTATATTAATTTGGAGGGTCATGCAGCAAGAGGGTAGTTTTGAAGAATCAAACCAAAATCAAGACAGTTGCAACTTTGAGAATGCTAGATCCTCTGCAAAGCTCAGTAGTTCCTCTGGCATCATCCTGCTGCAGGCTGCCATCCATTGAGAACAGCCTACAAAATCAAGTATCACTGGCAGCAATGGAGAAAGCCTGGACGTGGTGAGGTTCTGGTGTCCTTGTCTTGCCATTCAATACAAAAAGCAGTGTGTGCAGCAGGTGAAGAGTTAGTTAGACTGCACCAGTTAGAACAGTCGAGTCTAAAAATAACAACTTCTCAGCACTGGACTCCGTTCCCATGCAATGTCTACCAAAAGTTCTGTGCTGCATTGATCCATCCAGGAAAGGATATCAGACTTGAAATTCTACGTCCTAATTTTACACTTTAAAAATCGATGATTCCTCCAGAAAATGGATAGTAGTAATGGTTTCATAAAATTGTGAATGTACTTAATGCCACTGAATTGTCCACTTAAAAATGATTACAATGGCACACACACACACAAAAAGTCAATCCTAAAATCAATGATTCATTCTTATTTTTAACTTTCTCAGTCCATTTACTATCAAAATCCTTAATGCTTATTTTTCTAAGAAGTTGGGTTGATTATATCTCCCAGGAGTGTTAAAAATGCAAAGCTGGGTAACTCCTTCACCTTCCTGTTAAGCAAAAATGCTTTTAACAATGACCACTCTGTGTGGCAGTAAGAGGCTGGCAAACACTGCTTTCACAATAGTGATTTTTATAGCCAATGTCCATGTTCTAATTTGAAGCCATTTTAGTGCCTTTGTCCCCAGGCTCCTTTGTTCTACATACGTGCACTGCTCACCGAGCCTAATGGTCTGTCCACATTATTTTTCCAGCCTTCAAAATAGAAACCAAACTTTAGCCTGCTTTAACTTTAATTTTTATTGTTAAATGTAACATATGGAAAAGTGCATAAAATGGATGTATAGCATAATGAATAGTTATAAAATCAACTCACGAAGTTGCTAGTGTTTAAAAAAATAGAACACTGTCACACCCAGAAGCTCCCTGTGTGTCCCTTACCCTTCCCAGCTTCCTCTTTTTTCCAAGATCAAAGACTTGAATATACCAGAAAAGTCTAAATGTCTTTGTCCTTCTTTTTAATTTTACCACCCATGAATACTTCACCTAATATAGTTCTTAAACTTTATAAATAGAATCATAGTGTTGCATTCAGCTGATTCTTTACCCATTTTCATTTACCCTATTCATACCACATAGTATTTTCCTGCACATTCATTCTCCATTTGTGATTTCTTTAGAGAGAGCTGTGCTGTATTAAGTATCATTTCAATGCAAACAAATTGCCTGCTGGTACTTCACTATTAAAAACACTCTCTCCTACTTCTGTTACACTGACTTAGCTGAGCAGGAAATGAGATGTGCCTTTGCCTAGGGTGACATTCAGAATAGCTAACGAGTCAGTAAAGGCATCCATCAATCAAATAGACAACAGCAGCCAGGCATTAGTATGACTGACTTAGTGTCTGCTGATGGAATATCACCTTTGCCTCTGGCCCTTACTGTTTCCTCTTCTTGGATTCACCTGTCCCACAATGTCTAGACCAGAGTCCAAATCCAAACTCAGTCCCAAACTTAACAGCATAAATTGGACACATGGCAAACTCTTAGTCTCCTTATTTGTAAAAGAAAAAATTGGATTAGGATATTTTGAGGATTCTTCCAGATATAAAGTTCTAGGAAACTCTCTAACAGTGTGTTATTTGTGTATTTTGAAAAGTTTTGATACATAATAATTGCACATATTTGTGGGATACATGTGATATTTTGATACATGCATATAATGTATAATGATAAAATCAGGGTATTTAGGATATCTATCGCCTCAAACATTTATCTTTTTGTGTGTGTTGCAAACATTTTGAATCTTCCCTTCTTTTCAAGCTATTTTGAAATATACAATAAGTTTTTATTAACTGTAGTCACATCACTTTGCAATTCAATACAAGAACTTATTCCTTCTATCTAACTATATGTTTGTACCCGTTAATCAATCTCTCTTCACTCCCTGTACCCCTCAACACCTTTCCCAACCTCTGGCAGCCATCATTCTATCTTCTATCTCCATGATATCAATATTTTTAGTTCCCACATATGAGTGAGAATATGTAATATTTATCTCCTGTGCCTGGCTTATTTCACTTAATATAATGACCTCCAGTTCCATCCATGTTGCTATAAATGACAGAATTTCATTTTTTATGGCTGAGCAATATTCCATTGCGTATCTATATCACATTTTTGTTATCCATTCATCCATTGATGGATGCTTAGGTTTATTACATACTTTGGCTATTATGAATAGTGCTGCAGTAAGCATTGGGGTGCTTATATCCCTTTGATATAATGGTATTGTTTCCTTTGGATATAGACTCAGTAGTGGAATTGCTATATCTTATGATAGTAGATTTTCAGTTTCTTGAGAAACCTCCATACTGTTTTCCATAATGGCAGTGCTAATTTACATTCCCACCAACACTAAATAAGAATTCGTTTTTCTTCATATCCTCACCAGCATTTGTAATTTTTTTTTGTCTTTTTAATAGTAGCCATTCTAATTGAGGTGAGATTGTTGTTTTGACTTGGCATTTTCCTGATGTTTAGTGATGTTGAGCAGTTTTTCATATACCTGTTGGCCATATGTATGTCTTCTTTTGAGAAATGTCTATTCAGGCCGGGCGCGGTGGCTCACGCCTGTAATCCTAGCTCTCTGGGAGGCCGAGGTGGGCGGATAGTTTGAGCTCAGGAGTTCGAGACCAGCCTGAGCAAGAGCGAGACCCCATCTCTACTATAAATGGAAAGAAATTAATTGGCCAACTAATATATATAGAAAAAAATTAGCCGGGCATGGTGGCGCATGCCTATAGTCCCAGTTGCTTGGGAGGCTGAGGCAGCAGGATTGCTTGAGCCCAGGAGTTTGAGGTTGCTGTGAGCTAGGCTGACGCCACGGCACTCACTCTAGCCTGGGCAATAAAAGTGAGACTCTGTCT
>VSMD01030906.1:0-28910 GCA_008750895.1 Mirza zaza
AGCCCGAGACCCTTCTATGTCTCCCACTTTAAACCCGAGCGGGGACATCCCTCAGGAATCTTCTCTCCTCAGCCTCTGACTTACGGATTCTTTCCCTCTGTTTCAGCAGTGCCCATGACAGAGAAGCATCTGCCTAACTTTAGTCATTATGCGACAATCTACACGGACTGTCACCTCCATGTCACCCCTACTCTGATGTGCTCACGTCTGTCGTTGCTTTAGTGCACTCAGCCTCTTAAAAAACATATTTATTTGAAAAGCAAACTTTACGTCAGCGTCGGAAACGAAAAGGTTGTTTTTCCTTGCCTGGACTAGATCATTAGAAAAATAAAGGCAAGAGACATAAACAAGGCTATTTCACGCAGTTCGTTAGCCAGATGGCCGTCTCTGTTTAAAGTGGAGACTTGTAAACCTCGGGGAAGTGTTAAAGTCATTAGCACCTAGCTGAGATATTTGCCTGCCTTGGTGCACTCAGAGTAACTTAAAAAGATTTGAAAAAGGAATCACGTTCTCTAGGTACAATTCACTGCTGTTAGTGTCCTGGTCATACCTGAAGCCATCACGCTTTTACATGGCAGGCATGTGTTTCATACCTGAGGAATTACAGGTATGGGGCCTGTTTGTTATGGGCTGAATTATGTTCCCCCAAAGTCATTATGCTGAGGGCCTAACTCTCAGTAGGGCCTTTAAAGCAGTAATTAAGTTAAAATGAGGCCATCGGGGTGGCCCCTCATTCCATCTGACTGGTGTCCTTATAAGAGGAGGAAATTAAGACACAGACACGTACACAGATGGCAGACCACACGACAACGCAGGGAGAAGACAGCCATCTAGAAGCCAAGGAGAGAGACCTTAGAAGAAAGAAACGCAGCTCCTACCCTGGCCTTGGACCTCTAGCCTCCAGAACTCTGAGAAAGTACATTTCCATTGTTTGAGATACTCAGTCTGTGGCACTTTGCTATGGCAGCCCCAGCCAACTAATACAGGGGTGACCTGGGCCCGCTCTGGGTTCAAATCCTGCCTCTGCCACTTACTCTTGTGAGCCCCAGAGCAACCTGCTGCACCCCTCTGAGCCCAGGCTCTCTTATCTCCCTGCGATGAGGTGACAACACAGTCTATGTCATGTGTGAAAGTTGACTGTATGAATTGGGTCATTCCTGTCACACCCAACTAACGCAGAGTCGAGAGGCCAGGGGCAAAACACACGGGGCACAAGTAATTCCTCCAAGGATGGAATTCTCTGCAAGCCTGGCAGCTGGCACTGCCTGCTATAACCCCAAACCGGCTTTATTTAGTAGGTGATGAAACACCCTGCTGTGTGGACAATGCTCCATCAGAACTTGCCAGGTCCCCGAAACCTTACCAGTGCCAACGAACCCTCCTGAGAGCAATACGTAAAACAGTTCTTCTGATAAAGCCTCCAACCACCTCATCGTTCTTCAGACATACTGGAGCCCAGATGATCTGCGTGTTTGCCCCAACACTGCAATTCCTTCTTCCCAAGTAAGACATCTTATCTTCAGAGACTCGCCTCTATATTTTATTTGACTTTGACACATAAAATTGTCAAGACTATAAAATAATACATCCAAGGTGATTAGCAAAGTAACAACAACAACAGTGAAAACACACACACACACACACAAATTACTGATATCACAACAGCAGACATACTTCTTGGTCCCCGGTGGATTTGAAGATGCTTGTTATTTATTTATTTTATTTTTTTGAGACAGAGTCTCGCTTTGTTGCCCAGGCTAGAGTGAGTGCTGTGGTGTCAGCCTAGCTCACAGCAACCTCAAACTCCTGGGCTCAAGCAATCCTGCTGCCTCAGCCTCCCAAGTAGCTGGGACTACAGGCATGTGCCACCATGCCCAGCTAATTTGTTTCTATATATATTTGTTGGCCAATTAATTTCTTTCTATTTTTATACTAGAGATGGGGTCTCGCTCTTGCTCAGGCTAGTTTAGAACTCCTGACCTCGAGCAATCAGCCTAGCTTGGCCTCCCAGAGTGCTAGGATTATAGGCGTGAGCCACTGTGCCCAGCCGATGCTTGTTACCTTCATCTACAAGACAGTCAAGAGGTAAGGAGCTTGGCGCTGGAGACTAAGACTCTATCTCCAGCACAACCCACTATGGTGGGGGGGGGGGGGAGGAAACAAAAGAATTGCTGCTCTTACCTCTTCCCCAAAGTGACCTGGATGTTTCAAAACCACTTAGGTCCTGTGTCTCCTGCCCTCTTCCCCCCACTTAACTCCTCTCTCGTGGGGGCCAGTGTGTCCCACTGCCGCCCTGGCAAGCTTTCCAGCATCTTTCGGGCCCTCCAAACACCTCCATCCCTCAGACTCCCCAGGCCCCTGCCCCAGGTCCCACTGCTTGTAAACGGCAAAGCCAGGCTTGGAACCCGGACTTGTGAGCGTCATGACACATCCCATGCGTGACAGAGCGGTTCAGAGAGAACTTTCATTTGCCAATAATCATAATCACTCAGCCATCCAGTAGAATTCATAATCGTTAATTATAGTGAGTAAGGATAATGATCAAGTATCGCGTGAGGTTCTTGCTTGCTGCCCTAAGGTTCATCACGGCTTCCGCTGAGCACGTGCTGCGCGCCTGCATGGCACACGATCCTCCCACGGCTTCCTCTCCACAACCCTCCCACGTTGCTTATTTCATCACTCCCATGTGACATACAAGGACAGTGACGTGTAGGCGCCCCACGTCACCACCAGCACGTGTACTGTTTAATAGACTCTGCGGGAGATCACAGGGCGGGGAGTGAAAAGATGGAGACAACCTCAGAGAGGTGGCCAAAGAGGGAGGTGCTTTGCTCGCTTCCACTTAAGTCCCCTACGCTACAAATCTGGGGCTGTGGCCTCCAGATGTCTGTGTCGTGGAGGGTGGACAGTTCGTAAGGAGCACATGGCCTTCTCTGGCTCTGACGCAGCGGGGTTCGTCTGCTGCAACTGCTCCAACTGAGTCCCACAGCCTGGGTAGCTTGCACACCGCAAACTCATCGTCTCGCAGTCCCAGAGGCCAGACGTCCAAAATCAAGGTGTGAGCAGGGTTGGTCGCTGCTGAGGGCTAAGAAGGAAAGATCTGTTCCAGGCCCCTCTCCTTAACATGCAGAAAACTGTCTTACTCTGCTTGGGCTGCTGTAACAAAATACCACAGACCGAGTGGCTTATAAACAACAGACATGCATTTCTGGATGCTGGGAAGGCTGAGATCAAGGGCGCCAATCGATTTGGTGTCTGGTGAGGGCTCACTTCCCGGCTTGCCGACAGCCACCTTCTTGCTATGTCTTCACAGGCCCTTTCCGTGGTGGGTGCTCGTGTGCAGAGGAAACCAACCATCTCCCAAGGGCCCTAACTCCAAACACCATCATACGGGGGTCTAGGGCTCTAACATATGAATATAGGTGGGGGGATACATTCAGCCCCTAACGGTGGCCACCTTCTCCCTTTGTCTCTTAACATTGTCTTCTCTCTGTGCATGTCTGTGTCCAAATTTTCCCCATTTTATAAGGACACCGGTCACACCAGATTAGCACCCACCCTAATGACCTTGCTACAAACTTGATTACCTCTGTAAAGATCCTATCTCCAAAAAGAGTTCTGTTCTCAGGTACCAGGGGTCAGAACTTCAACATATGAATTTGGGAACGACACAATTCTACCCGTAACAGCAGCCGCACGGGTGTGTATTGTAGGTTTAACGATTTCTACCGACAGTCCACCCACACCTGCATCCAATAGCTTTCTCCAATAGTAAAATATTCCACAGTCTAATCCAAATCTTCTGTCACAGTTTAATCTTGCATTCTCCTAAAATAACAATTTTCCTTCCTTTCTTCCTGGAGCTTTAAGTTTTTGACTCTCCTTGTAGCAGAACAAGCCACTCTCCCTCCCTCAATTACAGGACACAAAGTGAGGGAATTGAGAAGAGATATGGGGAGGGGTGGTATTCAAATCATACTCTTTAGTTCCAAATGTGAGCCAGATGCTATCAAGGACTGGAAAAGGAAGGTATGTTCATGGTTGTGGTTCAGAAGCCTGAGAGCCTGGGTTTAAAAATAGGTGAACCGAAATAAACACTGAAAGCTACTGAGATGGCACTGAAATAGAGTGGTAATTGATCTAATGCAACTTTTGCCTCGGATAACATCATTATTTGTGAAATTATGTCAGTGTTGCTACTGCCAAGTCAGCAAGCACTTACAGGACGTGACTTCTAATTTAGGAATTGGACTATTTGCGTCTCATCTTAGAAGACAGCAGGAACTCGGTGGACATGCGGTAGCCAGACTGCTGAGAGCTCTGGTTTGAGGCTGAAATTTGCAAAGCTGAAGTGTCCAGGAGGTGCCCTGCTAAGTGCCCCTTCGAGGAAGGACTCGCTGCCCTGTGCTAGGGAGAGTGGTCTGCAGAGGGCCAGTGGCCGTCAGCTCCTGCAGGGTCTGCCGCAGCTGCAGAGATTCGCCAGCCCCAATTACGCCCTTCCTGGGCCGGCCTTAGCCTGCGACTTAGTGAAGCAGGGGTGTAAACTGAGGCCCAGGCGTTTTGGCCCCACTTGGGTCACTCTGGTGTGACCCAGTCCTTGCTCTAGTGCTCCCTGCCAGGTTGCCCAAGGCTTGGCCAGTCCCACTTCTTCCTATTCCCAACCTGCTTTCTCTCCACTCCTTTCCCAGATATTAGTCCCTAATAAACACATTGGACCCCAGACTCCAATTCAACATCTTCCAGAAGACCCAGTCTAGGACAGGTGTCTAAGCAGTTTCCAAAGCCAATGCATGTTTCCTTTGCACCTGTTACACTCCTGAGAAAAAGTGGGTGGAATTGTCTCTTCATGCCCTCACGGAGCCGGCTATAGGATCGTTTTTTGGAATGCAAGTGGAAAATCTTCTAAATTATTTTAGACTATAATACTGTATTTTCATTTATTTAACTTCCACAAAATGAGGTATATGTGTAAAAATTGTCAGAAAGGACAGTGGTTCCTTTATTCACTTTTTTTTTTTTTTTTTTTTTGGCGCAAGTGCAGTGTCCTGGGCAGTGTTCTAGGTACCGTGAATATTATGGCAAAAGATCTAGACAAGGACTCTCATTTAGATTCGTGTAAGTAATCTGACAACATAAGAGCAAATAAGTAAGTTAATACAAGTAAATAAACATGTTAATGAAGTAAAGATACTAAAAACTGTGAAGAAACTAAAATGGGAAGGTGGTAGCTGATGACTGGGGTCTGGGGTCATTTTCTTGATCGAATGGTCCAGGGGCACTTCTGGAGGGGATGGCAATAATGTTGAAACTTGACATGCAGAGATGGCCCACGCTTCTGCAGATAAAATGTTATCTGCTGGAATCAAAAGGATGCACAAGTTCTACCAACAGCATCATCTAAAGCAGTGGTCCCCAACCTTTTTGGCACCGGGGACTGGTTTCATGGAAGACAGTTTTTCCACAGATGGTTGTGGGACGATTCGAGCTCATTGCATTTATTACATTTGCAGCCGTTCCCCAGCTCCAGCATCGCCACTCCACCTCAGGTCATCAGGGATTGCGTTCTTATAAGGAGCAACCAAGGTCCCTCGCATGCGCAGTTTACAGTAGGGTTCGTGCTCCTATGAGAACCTCAAGCTGCCCTTGATCTGACAGGAGGCGGAGCTCAGGTGGTGACTTGAGCCATATGGAGTGGCTGTGAATACCAACCAAGGTTTGCTCGATGGATTTCCTGCCGCTCACCTCCTGCAGTGGGACCTGGTTCCTAGCAGGCCATGGAGCAGAACTGGCCTGGAGCAAGGGGGTTGGGGCCTGCAGACCCAAAGGACAGAGGGATGCGACTTGTCCAGACAGGTTTGGAGCACACGCTGGCATGCCACGCCCCGTGTGGGCGCCACAGAAACAGAGAGAAAGCTCAAGGCATTCACAGCTAGTTAACTGAAGGCAGAACAGAGCAGAGAACCTAACACTGGCACCTTGTCTCAGACCTGCGGTACAGGCATCGGCTCAGAGCTGACAATCAAAGGTGTTCAGGGCTCCCTTTCTGGATGAGATGGTTTATGTCTGTGAGCCCCTAGAGGGGGGAGGCAAACGCATTAGTGATTTTCGCTATTTTTCCAGATTTTCTGTCTTTTTCCTGGTAGGGGGCAACAACTTCTAATGCGACTTGCCCATTGGAAATCAACAGCGGTGTGGAAGGCCCAGCTCGAATTCTCAGACTGTGAGTGCAACGGTTGCGTGTCAGGGCCTAGAGCTGGTACGATAGAGTCAAGATGCAACGTGTTTCGTACTCTGGCATTTCTTATCCATCCACAGCTCTCACCCTATCTGCTCCTCGTGCCTCCCACCTGCCGCTTCCCTGACGGACTTTTCAGTGTTCATATTCTGGATCAGCGGTTCCTCCTCTCTATACTCTCCCAGCCCCCAAACATACACACATGCAGAGTTGACTCCTACCACCTCTGCGCCTGTGCTGTAGCTGGTACCCCTGCCTGCCTCCTTTTCTCCATCTGTCAAACGGGGACACCGATCGAACTTACTGCGGTTGATGTGAGAGTCAAATCGAGCAATGTACGTCAAGGTCCCAGACTCACACCTGGTCAATTGTAAGCACTTAAGAAATGTACGCCAATAGAATTAACATGCCTCAATCGTGGGGAAATAATGACTGAATAATTACCAATAATATCTAGCACTTATTGATCAGTTAGTACGTATAGGCACTCTGCTTTATTTCAACATGGATTTGTAAAAAAGTAACCCTTATAAAAACCTGATGAAGTAGGTACATGTTGCAAATGTTTGTTTGCATCTTTTTTTTTTTTCTTCTCCTAAGCTATAGCCTTTTTGGGGGAAAGGCCGACATTTTATTAAATGCTAATATTTCTCTCTCTAGCTCCAGTTGTTAGCATAGTGTCTTTGGATCAATAAATATTTGGAGAGTGAGTGAATAAATAAACAAACTCATGAAGCAGAAGTTTCCCCTGTTTAGAAGGTGGAGAAACTTTTTATCTTCTTGTGTAAAAATTGAGTCTTTTATAATAAAGAAGGGAGGCATTAAGCTACACTGCCCCCAAGGCAGTGCCATCAGCTCTGTGGCAGATTTAATGATGACTAAGAGGTGATGTGTGGACACCCCTGCCTTCCTGACGTGGTCAACACTGAGCATCCTTGGTGACCTCCACAGAGACTGATGCTAAGGCTGGATGGGCCATAGAGATTTGGCTCACAATGGAAACTCATAAAGTAATTTTTAATTCATGCATTAGATTTTTTACCCAGCAATGGTGAGCAAAGCGTCTTGCCTACTCCCCTGGTGTATGTTATAGGTCATAGGTGGCACGGCATCATAGCAGGTATTTAAACAATCCCTTATCATCTTTTAGGGGCCTTCTTGTGTGATTTTTTTTTAACTTTGTCCAATTCTCAGCAGCTCGATTTTAAAGGTCATTATATCAACTGCCAAGATAAATCAAGGAATGAGGTCATTTTTCATCCAGGGAAACTCTTTGGTCTTGTATGCTGTCATTTCCATGCTCCATAGATGGTGATCTGGGTTTTAAAAAGACAATTCTATTTCAACATAGTATTCTTTGGTGGGAAAAGACTGCCTTCCCTTCCAAGACTCAGCCTTGCCATCTCATGAAAGGAAGCCTTTGTGTCCACGCTTGTCTTGCTCCTATCTGGGAGAGCAGCTGCATGCTCACAAGTCCTGCTCCAGCTGAAGGGAGTCGTGGACTTCACTGTAATCACCTTGTTGAAATATTAGGAATTGCATAGCGAGAGACTGGTTCTATGTTCCCATAATTTATGACAAAGGCTTAAGTAAATCCCCAGACATGGATTTTCTATAAAATCCTTCCTTGTGAAACTTTGTTGCACTGCAAAATGAAAAGAAGACAGGGAAGAAGAGAGAGACGGGGAAAAAGAAGAAGCCCGAAAGATGTGTATAAATCTCCGAGGATGCAGTTTCCATTCATCACATTTACTGTAAAGACGGGGATTTTATTTGGATGGAAAAAGAATGAATCATAGTGGTTTTAGAGTCTAATGTGAAGCTTGCTGGAAGCATTTCCCTCTGATCTTTCTGCTTCCTCAAGATCATCTGAATACAGAGGGAGGATGCATGCCAAGAATACCGCCTATCAATGCTAGAAGCTCCGTGCTGGGGCTCTCTGCATCCGAGGACAGAGGGAAATCTCCTCTTTGTGTCTTTTACTGGGGACATTCATTAGTCTGTGAAGGTTTAGGGATACGATGTAGCTGTATCAGAAGCTTATTTTAGTAATTTAAATTATACTGTATGCAGTGAGTAGAGGACAGAACAAGAGACAGACAGGCGGGGAGAGAGGGAGGGCATGGACGAGGAGGAGGAGGAGAAGGAGGTAGGGAAATTTTTCAATCATGTGGATTATTTCAACCACCATCCGACTCATAGCCTAAGAAAGCAGGAGATGGAAAATCTGATTCCAAAGATCCCTCTCGTTTGCCCTTTTGCCTCTTACGTTATGAGCATCTTCTCTTGCTAAGCGCCAGCTTGCTGCTTTTATTCAGCACGATCCCTTAAACACAAGCCAACCTCTTCATCAAATGCTCAACCCAAGACACCGTGGTCTGCTCGAGACGGAGGGAAATCAGACCGTGCTGGACATACTGGGAAATTATTTGCTGCTTCACGCCGTGGGTGACTTCAGAGGACTTTTGATTGACACTTTGACTCTACGCCATTATCTCTTTTATGATTACTTTAGAATCTAATTGCCTCTTGAGGTTGCTCTCTACTGGGGTCCCCCTAAGTGAGCAGTTAGAAGATGAGGTTGCAAATAGGTCAAAATGTATTTGTCAGTTGTTTCTCACTGATCATCTCAATACAGTCACAAAGTTTGAAACCTGAAAGAACCCTCGGAGTATCTCATCTATCAAGAACAACGTTGAGCAACCTTTTATAGGCGATCACTGCTTCGGGGAAAATAAACATGTTTTATCTGCCACGTTCTTTTGGTTCATTCAAAGTGGAAACAGTTTTGTTGAATGCCTGGAGTTCTCATTCTCAAAAGTGAGCTTACCTACTCAATTGAATAGAACACCACTAATGAAAACACTTGGCATTGCTCTTGGGGCAGTAAAATGCAAGTATTGGGGTATATTTGGGTAGTAGTCCATGGAGTTAGCTTTCAAATTGTTCAGTCTGAAATTAGGTCATTGGACTAATACCCCAAAGTGTAAGCAGGACACACATGGCCCCCAGGCTGTCGTTGCTCGTGGCAGAGGTAGTGAGTGGGAAGCTGGGTTCTCTTCCATTCCAGATTCTCCACAGAACATTGCACAGTAACCCTCTTCTGGCTTAGGGTATCTGTTTTATTTAGAGCTCTTCTGGTTGCAAGATACCACAAGAAAAGTGGAGGTATGAGATCTCACACGAATTGAAAAGCCGAGGTGTTAGCATCGGGCACGGCAGAGTCAGACCTTCCACCCACTCAGCTGGTACTGTACTCTTCCCTTCCCTCAACTCTGCTTTCCTCTCTGGGGGCTTCACTCCCAAGCAGGCTGTCTCACCCGGCACAGCCAGGCTAGCACCCTCCTAAATTTCAGCCCAGTCTACGTCATGTCTGCTGCAGTTTTGGAATTAGAGCTGATGGGCTCTGCCTAGGCTTGAATCAGTCTCAATGGCCTTATTTGCCCAGTATGGGTCCATTGGTCACGGATGGGCCACCTTCATGGAAAACATATGGCCAGAGAGTGTAGATTACTGAATGAAGGTGGATGATCCTGGAAATGCAAAGGAAGACTCTCTATCATCCTTTCTATCTATCTGGTTGTTCATTCATCTGTGTGTCTATCCATCCACCCACCCATCTATCTCCACATCCATCCACCTACTCACCCACCTAGCTACTCAGATAACCAGCTATCTAGGGACTGCTCCCCTGTTTGTTGTAGAAACCAATTAGACTCTCAGAGCATGGCATACCTCAGGAGTTCTAACACTCCTATAGTTTTTTTTTTTTAAAATAAATGAATAAACGAATTTCATCTTATTCTCATTTCTCACACAATGAAAAGGTAGATGACAACAGCTAATGTCAGAGCTGAGAGCTGCACCCAGTCCCTCCATCCATGTGTTTCTCAGGAGGATGTTGCCTCATCCGCTGGGGAGTACGAGATTCCTGGTGAGGCAGATGTGTTTGAATTACTGCCTAAGCACATTGGCATCAGACCTATCAGTAGTTTTATCAACTGGTGTTCATTCTCATCTCAGTATCTTATCTGTCTATTCAAAAGAAAAGTTTACTTTCATGGTAATGCAACATCTCGGAAACAAATACAAATGATGTTTTTAACGCCAAAGCCAGGTACATTCTTACCGCGCTGAGCCCTAATCCATAAAGGTATTACCCAAACTACTGAAATATGTCCCCAAGTGTATGTGCCTTAAGAAGGTTTTAAATATTTCCATTATGTTGGTGGAGAGAATTAGAATGCAGGGCATCTGGAACACTTCCCATAAGGAGTACTTTAATGCAAGCCAACAAAGTTTTAAGATACGAGGATGAGAGGTAGGGTGGTCAAAGATGTCTTCACCACCGTCTTAAGTTTTTACACATCTATGTGACTTTTGGGGTCAATTATATGTCTTATAGGCCCAAGCCTATTTGATATATGCTTTGTTTGAATTACAGGTGTGTTAGTGTAGTGTTTTGTGGTCAACAGTTCCAAGATGTGAGTTCGGCAAGGGATTGCTTATTTCTTTACGTTGTAAAAAGAGTGTGAGTAGTAACTCTTGGGTTCATTATTTTGCTCAAGAAATATTACCTGAGCATATACATCTGTGTGCTAGGCACTGTTCTGGAATACAGCAGCGAGCGAACCAAACAGCTACCAATCCTCTCCCTTGTGAAGCTTAGTTGTTCAATGCGGGATTCTGCCATTAAGGAATGATTGGTGCTTTGATGTGCCACTTGCCTCTGTGGGCATCTGCTTTCCTGTTTGTAGTATGGCAGGTGAATGAACTCAACACAAAGCAAACAAAAGGAACAGCTTAAAGAACCAATATTGGAGAAAGCAAAAGTAACAGAACACAGGGTGCCAACATTCAAATACTAAGAAAGGTGTTCTGTTGAAGGGCGAGGATACTGCTTGATACTACTTGATCTGCGTGGCTGCCAAGGGTAGGATGGGGATTGCTAGAGACAGAGGTCAACCACATACAATAAGGTGCTTGGGAGGGGTGAGTTCCTCACTACCAAAAGCGTGCAAGAAGAGCCTGGAAGTGAACTTGGTAGGACACTGGAGAAGGTACAAGCACCAGCCTTCTAAGAGCCTTTTCACATGTAAGTGTACAAGTGTCATTAACATCGCCCTCTGCCATCTTGGTGCTGCACCATTTGGACCACGTGGCCTCCACGCTTGCAACAAGAGGAGAATAGAAGGAAGGAAGAGGCCTCTTAACTACCCTGGCCAGGAAGTGACACTCATCATTTCCCCCCCAGTCTACTGTCCAGAATAAGTCACATGGCTTAAAAAAAACCAACATCCAGGAAGGCCAGGAAATAGAGGCAAGAACATGAATATATAGGAAGCAGCAACTTTAAGATTTTATAGAAATGGACAGAATTATAATACCTATTTTAGAGAGTTACTTTTAGAATTAGATGAGCTAATCCATTGCATCATCTAGTGACCGACATTTAGGAAAAAAAAAAAAATGAGCCTTTCTTTCATCCTCTTCCTGTTTTCTTCGACTTCAAAGAGCTCCATGTTACTGGGCTGGACCAATTGAAAAGATGCTCTATACAGCCCCTAGGAGAAGTCACTGATGAAAGGGACTTATCCTGCATGGACATACCCATGTACCTTGATGTTTAAAATACCACCCTCAGAGGCACCTTCTTGCCATGTTTCACATCTCTAGGCTTGGGGTAGACAAGGGATGCGAGATACAGAGGTGGGCATGGAAAGCCCAGGTGGGAAGCTGCCAGTGACAGTTTCAGGTAGGCTGGCCCTGCAGAGGAGGGAGGCAGCATTAGCTCAAAGACCCACCACCCATGGACTTTCTATTATGTACGTAGTCAGAAAGGCTATTTCCCCTCCATGGTGCAACCTAGGTACAGGCTGCCCATCCGAATCTAAAATGAATTCAATTTAGCCTCGTGTAATTGCTTATTTGATTCCTGACGATGACATGCAGTTAGGAGGAAAATTGACATTCTGTCATTTCTGTTCCAATGAACTGAACTCTGACGAGTTCTCTCCTTGGTACTTTGTGGCAGCCAGACCACCTGCTCTTCTTCTGAAGAGAAATAAGCAAGCACAAGGACCTTGGAAAAATAGAATCCCAAGCCTGGTGCTGTTATTTTATTTTTTTAAAGAAAGTTGTGAAATGAATCACGTAGTTACCCTGGGTTCTGCATGAATCTCTTTTTCCCCTGGCTAACACAATAGACCACCTTTTGGAAAGCACTCAGGATGGCTCTGCTTTAGAAATATGAATTTCCTCACTTGTCACCCAAAGATTATTTATGTTCAATGTCAATTTTTAAAAAAAATTTCAAACAATCTAGGAGTGTGGAGATATCTCCAGTAAATCATAAAAGGCCCAAAAGTTCCCAACACAGGGACACGTGCTTGTTTCGTCACGGCTTCCCAATGCACTCTTCATCCTAGCCTAAGGGCCACAGAATGACTATGGCATTCTGAATGACACCACAGGGAAAGGGAGTCCATTCAAGCAAAGGAGAGGCCAGTCAGGCAAATGGGACGGAGCCTGACAAGAGTCTTAGTACGTGCTCAAAGTGTGAGCAACAGCCTTGAATCTTACTGATGAAAAAACAAAATCCACAGAAGCCTACATGGAGGATCGCAATGTCAACCTCTGTGGAAACCGAGCCTTCCTGTGTAGCCCGGATGGATGTAATTTAGATGATAAACCCATGACATGGTGAGAAAAAACATGAACATTAAACCGTAGAGCAGTGCTTCTCAAGGGGGACAATTTTGCCCTCCCCGCTCAGAGGACATTTGGCAATAAATACGAAGACATTCTTGGCTGTTACGGTGGGAGGAATACTACTGGCATCTAATGAGTAGGGGACAGGGATGCTGGTGAGCATCCTATGGTGCACAGGACAGCTGTCCACAAGATGCAAGTAGCTGGTCCAGACAGCTACGAGTGCTGAGCTTGAGCAAGCCACCAGAGACCAAGGGACCAAGGCACATGATGCTGTCCACTTAGGACAAGTAATGCCTGCTGTGTTTGCAAAGACAGTTTCTGCTGGACTGGGGGAAACTTCATACTGAGTTGAGAGAGGTGAAATCTTCTCATGTGAAATCATAAATCTGACCACATGTCTTCTGTTTAAAATAATTACACGTTGTATTAAAAATCATACTACTACTTTATACCCCACAAATATATGTAACTATAGTTTGTCAACATATAATAAAAGTTAAAAAAATAAAAATTATATTGTACACCTTAAATAAATAAAAGAAAAACCTCCACTGAGTATCTGTTGTTTTTAAGAAAAAGTCCAACCTGTATAATACAACCCTCCAAGGATATGTGGGTATGTTTTTCTCATCTTTTGCAGGAAGGAGAGGAAAGCCTGAACTTAGGAAAGGGACTTTGATCGGAGAATGCTCCCTTCAATGTCAAGTCAATGGAAAAGGTTAGAAAAAGACACCTAAAAATAATCTGTCATTGCTATACTTGCAAACAACGGGAGGAGGAGGAAGTGGTGGGAAATGAATCTCACACGTGGACCACGTGAGGATTGTCAGCGGATTGACCCTCAACGAGCAATAAACGTCTGATCTGCTTTTAAGAGACTCAGGCATAACTGAAACAAGAGAGAGAGGAGAATCACGTAGACATCCTTCTTCCTCCACCCTCCATTTAGAGTCAAAGCCTCGCTTTCTACAGAGCAGCTCTTAGGACTCCAGAGAAGAGATGGCTGAAGAAATTTGGGACATTCGACTGGTGACTCTCTACTGCACTACTGCTAACAATTAATTCTTCAGGAAAGATACATATCCCTCCTCCCAGCTTTGTGTTGGGTTTCGATTTGTTTCTCTTTGGCACAATGTGGTGCTGAGACTGGACTTCAGGCAGCCTGGTTTTATTCGGGTTACACAGTGCTCCACCCTGCACGCTGGGCTCCCACCCGCTGGACTTCCTTCAAGACCTTGAGCATCAGTGCTGCTATTTCCTGCATGGTCTTCCCTCCGCTTGGCTTCCAGGTGCTGCCCGTCTTCTCTATGCACTCTCCCCCACCCCCATTGGCCCCTGCCTGCAAATGATTCACACCTGCTCATCTTTCTGATCACAGATCAAACATTATTCCTAGAGAGATTTTCCTGACTTCGTCCAACCTGGCTTACTTTCCTTTTTTGTGCATTCCTGTGACTCCCTTGTCATGCTTATAATGATGGTATATTCAGTAGGTTTGTGTGTTTTCTCACCTTTCGATGGGCAGCTCCATGAGGCTAAGAACCAGGGCTGCCACTACATGCCCTGCACAAAGGCATCTAGCCAACGGGGCAGTTAGGGTCTAAACTAGCCTTCCCTCTGCTGGCCTGGCAAGCCATTGCTGTATCCATGGCACCTAGCACAGTGTCTAGCACAGAGCAGGGCCCCAGGAACTGTGGATTGATTGACACTGTGTGACCAGGCCTTGGCACCTTCCATCACTGAAATAGAAAAGTTGCTTCCCAGGCAGAGCAGCCTCCCAGGCCTGTGCAGCTGGCAGCACCTCCTCATCAGCATGCACTCCGCGCTGGCAGGCCATCAGCCAAGCTGCAATCTCAATAAATCAGGAGGCTGGGGCACTGTTTCCCAGGGACCTGCCAGAGTCCACCTGGGAGCCCAGCAAGGCTGAGAGGCCTGCAGCCACTGGTCTCGGAACTCTCAAAAGCACCTGGTGAAAACCACCAGTGGATTGTGAAAGAAGTCATCCCTCCTTCCTTCCTCTGCAGGCAGAGGTGGAAAGTTACACCTGGTTTCTAGGGCTCTGTCTCCTTGTGACCCTAGATAAATAGGATCACCTCTTTAAGTTTTTGTTCTTTTATCTGTAAAATGGATGTGATAATACTAGTCCCGACCTTTCAATGTAAATATGGGAATGCATATAATGTTCAAATATAGTACCTGGCACATGACACATACATGCACGTGTGTATCTTTTAAAGGAAGCCTCTTCCTATAATGGCTCCAGATTCAGTCCCAGATACATGGAATTAGACAATGCGGACAGCACTCTCCATGTAGGCTGCCTTGATTTTGTTTTTTGCTTCTACCCAGGTTTGTTACTTCCCAAAAGGATTGTCCAAGTCCAGACACACCCCTGGAAGAGTCCTCACTGCCAACAAAAGGAGGAATGAGGGATAAGGGATGTCTGCATGGAAACTTAAGGAGACAAGGGTACCCCTTGTTCTTACCAACGCAAGTATTTCCAAGGCTTCAAGAGAGATCCAGAGCGCACAGCTACGATGCCACAAAGGGGCACCATGTGGACAAGGGACCTGGGCCCCAGCCAGAATCATTCCCTGTGTATCTGTTTTATAGATTAGCATTCAACATCACTTCTCGTTTGGGGGAAAAGAGAGCCCTTCTACTAATGAATAAACATACAAGTTAGACGGATGCTTACTGCTATGTACTGGGATAAGACTCTAGTGTACACACCATGTAGGCTGTCTATACGTGTGGATATTGCTCTAGAAAGATGACGACGGTTCTATCAGATGCCAGCTTAATGTTGGGAATCACCAATAGACAGAATCTCAACTTGAATATCTTCCATTTTATATCCAAGTGTTGGGCTTTAACAAGAGTCTAACTGTGCTCACCCATCTAATTCATCCATCTCACAAACATTCCCTGAGGCCCTCTGTGTGCTCGGCACTCTGTTAGGCTCTGGGAGACAGAAATAAGAATACGATAGAATCATTTTCTAGAAATGGCTTACCCCTAGTTGGGAAGGGGCAATATTGAAACTGTTAGTGCTGTAATAGTATAATTTATGCATTCAACTAATATTTAATGAGCACCTCCTGCATGCCAAGCATTATTCTAGGCACTAGGCGTACAGCAGCAAAGAAAACATAAAGATTCCTCTTCTCATGGAGCTTGTGTTCCAGCTCAAGGGAAGGGCACAGTGCAAATACTGGCTAGAGACAAGTGCTTTGCCTAGTGAAGCAGGTACAGAGATGAAAGTTATGGGAAGGGGCTGCTGTTTTAGATCAAGTGTCCCAGAAAGGTCTTTTGGAAGAGGGGACATTTGGGCAAAGAGCTGACTCAAATAAGGCTATGAGTCATGGAAGGTTCAAGGGAGGTGTGCTCCAGGCAGAAAGGAACAGACGGGCAAAAGCTCTGGTGGATGGGCCAGGATCACGCCTCCGATCCCAGCACTCTGGGAGGCCAAGGTGGGAGGATCACTTGAGGCCAGGGACTCAAGACCAGCCTGAGCAAGAGCGAGACCCTGTCTCTACAAAAAATAAAAGAAAATTATCCGGACACTGTGGTGCACACCTGTAGTCCCAGCTACTCGGGAGGATGAGTCGGGAGGATCGCTTGAGCCCAGGAGTTTGACGTTGCTGTGAGTTGTGATGAAGCCACTGTACTCTAGCCAGGGCAAAGCCCTGTCTCAAAAAAGCAAAAAAGCTCCGATAGGGCGGCGGGGTGGGGGTACATGGAATGTTACGGAAGCAGTGGAGAAACCAGTGGTTGGAATCCAGGGAACAGTGGAAAGACAGGAGGGAGGGTGGTATGGGCAGATCATTTAACAGTACCTGCACTGCCAAACAGCCTCCAATAGGAAGCAAGCACCACCAACAAAGGAAAACAAACCAAACACAACAACAAAACCCAGCTGCTGTAGTAATGAAATTGCACAAACAAGACCTACAGTTTACCACCAGGTGAGTAAGACACCTGATGCAATGCTCACTCAGTAAGGTGGTTCCAGACTTGGAGAAGCTGGAGATTCCCAGTTATTTCCAACTGACGGTAGGAGTCAGGCGCAGAATGAAGGTGTGCCCTGCCAGCCATCTCTAGAGGACTTGTCTCCCTCTTTTTGACTGTCCACCACCTTCCTATGTCGTGCAATTCCCCCGGTAAATGTTCTCACCCTTCACTACAGAAGCTGACAACACTTTTCCCAGCCTCCCTTGCAGCTAGCATGAAAGCATGTGACCTCATTTTCACCAACCAGATTGCTCACTCCAGGCTTCACCTTGAAGCTAGTACTGCCTGCAATGGCAGCAGTTTTCACCCAGGTGCCAGGGTCAGAGGTAGAGCAGTAGACGCCCAGTAGAGTATCCAGGCCTTGGCATCCTAAGGCCAGTAGAGCCTGCCGGAGGGGCAGCGATACCTCTCCTGTACCAGTTCTGGCATGTGATTTTAGGGATTATCCTTGGTACAGCCTCAAATCCTGGTTGTCCCCATCTGTATCACTTTCTATTGCTGCTGTAGCCAACAGCCACAAGCTGGGTGGCTTAAAACAACAGAAATACGTCCCCTCACAGTTATGGAGGCTAGAAGTTAAAAATCAAGGTGTTGGCAAGACCTCGTTCCTTCTGCAGGCTCTAGGGGAGAATTTGTTCCTTGCTGCTTCCAGCTTCTGGTGGCTGTTGACATTCACTGCTTTCTGGCCACATCACTTTGGTATCTGCCTGTATGGTCACATTGTCTTCTCTGCAGATTGTGTCGAATCTCTTTCTACTTCACTCTCACAAGGACATTTGTCATTGGATTTAGGGCCCACCTGCATAATCTAGGATGATTTCCTCATCTCAAGATCTTTAACTTAATTACATGTGCAAAGACCTCAGTTGTCAAATAAGGCCACATTCACAGGTTTTGGGGATTGGGACACTTTCTTGTCTTTTTGTAGGCCATGATTCCACCCACTATACCATACCCTGGAGATCCAGTGAGCTAACTAATAAGTTCTAATACATTTCTCCCAGATTATACCAGACTGAATTGGTTTCTGTTGTTTGTAAACCAGAAGGCTGATGCTGACCCCACCCTGGCCATATCAGAGAGGACAAGGTGTCCGGAATGCAACCCCACTGGGGGGCATAGCCTGGGACTCTGTTCTTAGCAGGCATGGCCATCTCCCTGCCTTCCATCTGCTCACCTTGACTCCTGCCTCTGGGTAGAGGAATGAAACTCTCATGTCAGCAGCTCTGCAGCTGAGAAATTTTTCTTTCAGGCTAAAAGATGTTTTCTCGCCCTAAGAGGTTGGGATGTAGACCCCACCACAGAGCGTGGAGGGAAGCTGGCTAGGTGGTCAGCCTCCCTCATCAACTATTTATGGCTTTGTTAAAAAATAAAAATCAGATCAAACTCACCCACAGAAACCTACAGAGCAAGCACAGGCCCTTAGAATACTTCTGGGAAGACAAGTGGTGTCTTCTAACCTCTCTGTGTACTTTTGTTATGTATTCTCAGCCAAGCAGAATGGAATCCCTGCAAGGGAAATTTTTCGTTAATTCTTGGAGCCCATTTTAAGCAAGAAAATGACAATTGGACAAATGTGAGAAACAATATAGCATGGTGGTCGCACACTTGTGTTCAGGAGCCAGAAGGATTCGGGTAGAAAACTAAAACCTGCTACCATTGATTACTAGCTGTATGACCTTACGACATTATTCACCTTTCTGAATCCATGTTTTTCATCCTTGAAGGATATTAATGCTTACCTTGATTTGTGTTTGTTCTGTGAGGATTAAAGAGAGTCAATAAAGTTCTTAGCTCAGTGTTGACAACTGTGGACATGTGAAGACATGTGAAAAACATGTGACAACAATTTAAATTCCTTCACCTCTATTGTCATCTCTCTTATCTAAATAGTATAATCTTCAATTAAATTATCTCAGTATATATTGTCTTTGCTCATGTTGCAGGTGCTATATTCCATAGTGCCTGGCATGTGATAGGTGCTCCGTGAATTTTGTGGTTAATAAATCTATCTGGGTTTTGATGGGTACGTAATCTGTGTTTAATGGGCCAGAAGGTGACAAAATTCTACTCATCCTCCTACACATGGTGCCATATTTCTCTGGCTCCATCCTACCTATAATGGCAGTGAAACAGAACAGAGAACCCAGATATAAAACCATCCTCATATAGCCATCTCATCTTTGACAAAGCAGACAAAAACACACCTTGGGAAAAAGAATCCGTATTCAATAAATGGTGCCGGGAAAACCGGATAGCCACATGTAGAAGACTGAAACAAGACCCACACCTTTCACCTCTCACAAAAATCAACTCATGCTGGGTAACAGACTTAAACCTTAGGTGTGAAACTATTAGAATTCTAGAGGAAAATGTTGGAAAGACTCTTCTAGACAGTGGCCTAGGCAAAGAATTTATGAAGAAGACCCCAAAGGCAATCACAGCACCCACAAAAATAAATAAATGGGACCTGATCAAATTAAAAAGCTTCTGCACAGCCAAAGAAACTGTCACGAGAGCAAACAGACAACCCACAGAATGGGAGAAAATTTTTACAAGCTACACATCCAGTAATGGGCTGATAACTAGAATCTATTTAGAACTCAGGAAAATCAGCAAGGAAAAATCAAACAACCCTATCAAAAAGTGGGCAAAAGACAGGAACAGAAATTTCCAAAAGAAGACAAAATAATGCCCAATAAACATGAAAAAATGGTCAACATCTCTCATCATCAGGGAAACGCAAATCCAAACCACAATGAGATATTACTTATCTCCAGTGAGAATGGCCTTTATTAACAAGTCCCAAAACAATAAATGCTGGCGTGGATGCGGAGAGATAGGAACACTCCTACACTCCTGGTGAGACTGCAAACTAGGCCAGCCTCTGTGGAAAGCAATATGGAGATACCTTGAATCGATACAAGTAGATCTACCATTTGATCCAGCCATCCCATTACTGGGCAACTATCCAAAAGAACAAAAGACGCTCTATAAAAACAACACCTGCACTCGAATGTTTATAGCAGCACAATTCAAAAATGCAAAGTTGTAGAAACAACCCAGGTGCCCATCAATACATGAGTGGATTAATAAAATGCGGTATATGTATACCATGGAGTACTACTCAGCTGTAAGAAACAATGGTGATATAGCACCTCTTGTATTTTCCTGGATAGAGCTAGAACCCATTCTACTAAGTGAAGTATCTCAAGAACAGAAAAATAAGCACCACAAATACTCACCAGCAAATTGGTATTAAGTGATCAACACCTAAGTGGACATATAGGACTAACATTTATTGGGCGTTGGGCAGATGGGAGGGGGGAGGAGGGGATGGGTACATACATACATAATGAATGCGATGCACATCATCTGGGGGATGGACATGCTTCAAGCTCTGACTCCGCGGGGGAAAGGCAACACACATAACCTAAACATTTGTACCCCATAATATGCTGAAATAAAAAAAAAATATTGCTGAGCTCTGTGACCCTGGCTAAGTCACACAATCTTTTTAAATCTCAGCTTTCTCATCTGCGCAATGGGGGAAATAATTATATCTTCTTCATGAGGATAGTTAATGATTATATAAAACAGTGAATGCAAAGGGAATAGCCTGGCATACATCAGGAAGTAAATAAATGCCAACTGTCACTTTTTATTTCCCAGGGGAATTGTTTCCCTAGTGGCTCTACTCTTCCACAAGCCAACAATGCGTGATGGACCGACCACATCTACCAAATATTTGGGGGTTGGAGGAGGGTCAGGTGGTGGCAGAGAGGATGGGGAAAGAGCCTTTGTAACATCTGAGGGGAATAAAACAGTAACTGTTAGGAACACTGCACTGCTGTAGAAATCAGCTATAGACCCAGCCACGGGGACTGCGAAGCTCGGAGGAGGAGAACAAATGTGGTGTAACCGGGAGAAGCCGGGGCTCTGGAACTCAAAGGCTGAGTGAGTTCTAACGCCAGCACTGGCGTTTGCCAGTAGATGCCCTTGGGCATCTTCCTTCATCCTTCAGCCTCAAATGGGGGTGACAGCACCTATTTCATAGGATTGCTATGAGAACGGAATAAATTAGTTCCTGTCAAGCACTCGAAACGACATCTGGCCTATAAAATTAATCGATAAATATTAACTATTATTCGTTCTGCAATTAATCCAACAAGAACCCAAGTTTTAAAAAAGGAAATCCTTCCGCCCTTACAACGTCCAAATGACCTATCCCTCTTCAAGTGTTTAGTCACACTTTACTCAGATGCCCAGACATGTAGGAATTCTAGGAGAAGCCACTTAAAATGACCGCTGAGCATATAAACTGGAAGGGCTGACTCGTCGAGCTGGGTTTTTTGCTATCACAGTACACTCCTGTTTGCTGTTGAGGATTTTATGCCTGAAAGGGCTCATGGAAGTGAAAGACTCGGCAGACTGTCCATGCAATTGTATCGCACCTGCTATCCAGATCTGAGACATTCAACAGCGTGATTGGTGCCTGTTTTGGCACTTCCCAGAATGATCCAGAAAATGGGTTCCAGAGGGGGGTTCGGTTGCAACCCAGAGAGACTGACTCAGACGTGGCCACCCGTTTCTCACATCCTTTTGGTTCCAGTGCTCCAAACGAACTGGGAAGAACCACCAAGTCCAGCTCCAAATTCCTGGGGGCAACTGACTGGCCAGGAAAAGAGGCCGAAGACGTGTGGTGACTGATGATGACTCAGGCTTTGGAAGGACCACTCGACAAAGAACGTTCTGGGGCACTAAGCTCGCCAGCCATGGCTCAGGTCAGCGCGCTGCCTTCTGCTTCTCGGTGTCTGAGACCAAGGAGAGGACCGGCAGCTCTGCTGGCTCGCTGTTCCCCGTGCACTTCATTCCCTGCACAGAGGCTTCATCCACACCCTTCCCTCTGCCTTGAACACTTTGCCTCGTGGTGCCCTCTTCCTACATGTTTGCAAACTTGGTTCTCCGTCATCTTCCAGGTTTCACCTTCATTTCTGCCTTCTCAGGCTACACACCCTGTATGTTCTCTCCATGGAATTATCACAATCTGAATTAAACGCCTATAATAATAACTACATTTCCCAACGCTGGATACGTTCATAAGAGATTCGTACATGTGAATTTATTTCATCCGTCAACAAATCTATGAAGTAGGCAGTCTTAGACTTCCTCGTTCCACAAATGAGGAAATGGAGGCACAGAGAGGTTAGGTAAGCTGCCCACGATCAACCAGCAAGGGACCCAGCTCCACGATCCTCACTCTCAGCCCCCACCTTCCTCTTGACCACAGTATCCCACAGCGCATGGCTTTGATTCACTATTTAATGCCTGTCTCTTCCTTTCAAGGGTAGGTTCTGCACAGTCAGGCACCGTACAGACTGTGCCCACTGTGTGTCTTTGTTGCTTATCAGACTGCCTGGCCCTCAGGAATTACTTACCAGGTGAATAAATGAATGAACACATGAAAATAAGAATACATGAATTCCTTTTAAAAGGAACCACCCAAGATGCCTATCTAAATGAGAATGGAGAACCAGCTAAGGTATGTCTCCTAGGACTTTAAGGGGGTGTATGTGGGATTAAAGCGGGGGAGCTCTTCCAAAAATAGCAGCAGCAGAGGACAGAGAGAATAGACACTTCTCGTGTAATAACTTGCTTACTTTTTGCTGCTGTTGCTGCTGGCATCTTTATCCCGTGCTGCTGTGAGGCCAGCCTCGGGTTGCCAATCTGAGCTTAATGGACCTGCTTTCGTGCCATCAGAGGAGGGAGCAGCTGGCGCTGATAAAAGGAGAGCTCTTCAAGAAATAAGTGAGCAGAGGCTTGTGAGATGGGACGCTGAGCTCAGGCATGGGACACTGGCCGTGGCTCCCTTCTTACCCCAATTTTTTGTGGCAGGACTAACACAGAGGTTGGGGTAGAAGGGGTGGAGGGGATGGAGGGAGTGGGTAGGGGAATGTGGAGGGGGGTTCCACCTCAAAATGTCTCCAGAATCACGTCCACCACTACCAACTGGATGCCAGCCACCAGCGTCCCCCAGTGCAATGGCTTCCGAACTGGTTTCCCAGCTTCCAGCTGCTCTGACCCACTCCCTTCTCAGCCCAGCAACCACAGCCCTACCCTGGTAGAGCCTCTACCCTGGTAGAACCTCTACCCTGGTAGAGCCTAGAGCCACCCAGATCATGGCGCCGCTCCGCTCAGAGACATCCGGGGCACCCACAGCATTCAAGGCAAGGGCTAATTGCCTACAAGGCTCTAACACTCCTCTCGCCTGAGCCCCTCCTCCACCCAGCCCCCATCCCTGGCATCCTTGATGTTCACTGGATACACCAGTTACGGTCCCACTGCCGGGCCTTGGCTACAGCCGTTCCCTCTGCCTGAGATGCTTTCCCCCCAGAAACCTGCTTCCCCCCAGCCCCCACCTCCTTCCAGCCTTTGTTTTCCATGAGGCCCAATCATCTCATCTAACAAGACTTAAAGTCACGGCCCAACGCCCCCTTGCCCCATTCCTGACCTCTCGCCCTATATCGTATCCATAGAGCTTACCACTTTCTAACATGCTCCATCATCTGCTTACCTATTTGTTACAGATATGTTTTATTGCCTGGTCCTCATGCTTGAACTGAACCTCCTGAAAACATATAAAGAACAGAAATACATAAAGAAAATACAAAAATCATGATTCTGTTATGCTCAATTTCTCCCAGGAGGTAATCACTGGTATTGTCTGGCAGTGATGCTTTACCTGTGCATTTACATGCATAGACAGTTCTCCTGCCATAAACAAACGGAATCATACTATAGGCATTGTTCTGCAATTTGCTTTTCTAAATTTGAACTTAGCATTTCTGGGAGATCATTCTGTGGCACTCCGTAGAGGTCTATCTCATTTTTATAATGGCTTCATATTATTCCATGATAGGGATGAAGTGTAATTTATTTAACTTTTCCACTATTAATGGACATTTATATCCATTTGAATTTTTACCTCCTTTTGTGATTCATGGACTCCAATGGCTCCACTAATGTCAAGCTTTACAACGCAGCAGTATAAATGACCACATTTTTCTCTCGCTGAATTTGTAAACGTCTTATCAACAACGGCAAGGGGAGGACGTGTGAGTTGGTTGCAGATGCCACATGCGTGGGGCATGGCAGTTCCCTGTGCAGAGGGACACTATTTGCCTGCCCTGTTCCTGGGGGTAGGAGAAAGTTCCAGAAGAGCAGCCCCTTCTCCATCTCGATGCCTGTTTTCTCCTCTCCCAGTCAGAGTACAGAGCCCTGCATAGTTGCTAAGAAGATTCCAGGTCAAACTACTTCCTGTCCTTGGACCCCACAACCATATTCACTTATAAAGGGAACCTGAATTAATTTTACACTTGTGATTAGGTTATTTCCCTATTTTGTAAGCCCACTTTTTATTATTTTTAGTTTCTTACACTGTATGTCTCTGCCAGTCCTTGTTTCTACCTGTCTCTTTCTCTTCTCTACCCCAAGATATAGACAGAATCCTCTCCTCCATAGATGATCAAATGTCCTTATTAATTATCTTAAGCAATATTGGTGGGAGCGAGGAAATTAGACAAGAGTTCATGACTTAGGATTTTCCAGGTGTGTCACCCAAGCCCTCGTGGCTGATAGCAGGCTCAGGACCATCCTGCCGATCCTAAGGTGCTGGCTGCCCCTACCAGGAGGACATTGCTAAAGCCACGGTGTGCTCTAGGATTAAGGTTTACATTTAATACAGGACTTTAAAAATAACAAATAGCGTTTTATCATTGGAACCAATTCTCCCAGGCAGGGATGATTCAGTAGCCCCTGCCACAAGAAACAGAGTAAAAGGTGACTTCAAAAGAAATGCTGAAGGGGGCCAAGAACCAGCCACAGGGCTTCCCTCTCGCCCCTGGCCCCGTGGCCTTCCTGTCTGAAATGTCCACCATTCGGACTCTTTTGTAGGAGCTTCAAGGGCTCCAGGGCTGGGCTGCTGGGCTGGTGAACCACAGCGGCAGCTCCTCCTGGCTAGAGTGATCGGTTCAGGGACAGGCACATCCCCTGAGCTGGGAATCCACCTTGGAAAGGCCACAGAACCATTAGGAACAAGGCCCTCTTGGCGGGTAGGAAGCCAACAGGACACAGACCCAGAGCCGGAGGGGGTCATCTTTGACTTCGTATGGAAAGAATTCACTGCAGATGAAGACAACCCAGGAAGGCAGAGTCCAGAGATGGGGACAGAGAATTCTCGGGACCTCTGTAGAACCTCCGAATCCTGCCTCACTTATCTCAGACCCCTCTCGCATGATGCATACATCCTATCTGCCCCCTCATGAGGGCATTTTCACAAATTGTCCCTTAATTTCTGGAATGTTCACACCCCATGGTTAGCTAATAACTCCATGAGCCCTGAGCCCACAGCCCTGAGCTCAAAGGTCTTTTCTTCCCTGAAGATCACCCTGCTGGTTATTCTTAGACTCCGTGTGCCTCTTCCCCCAGCACTCTCTCCATTTGCAAGGGTGTGTGCATGTGTGTGTGCATGTGTATGTGAGTGATCTGGTCAACATCCTTCTTCCCCACTAGATGGGAAGGTCTCTGAGGGCAAAGTCTTCTCTGTTCACCATTCTGTCTCCAGTGCCCCCCACAAGCCTACCTACTCTGTAGGTACTTGGCGAATATTTTCTAAAGGTAGGCATCAAGGTCTCACTTGGGTTGAGGTCTACTCATCGGAACTCAAGCCTGACTAGCTGGGACCTTGGGAAAGTCACCGACACATGTGAGTCTCAGCGTCCTCATCTGTGAAATGGGGATAATTACGGTACGTCCTAGTGATGACGCAAGGATTCCAGGAGCTATTGCATGCAAAGCACGAGAGCAGGGCAGGGCACACAGTCAACATGAAGCAAAGGTGGGCGGGGCTTGTTCGTGGCAGGTGCTTCTGGGAGCAGTGAAAGAACCAAGCCCGTGTTGCCCAAGGTCTGATGTTCCACTCTGGGCTCTGGATCTTTCGGGATAGGGAGGCCCCTCCTGTGCCCAAGCCAGACTGAGACGAGAATAAGAACAACTACAAAGAGCTCTGGAGGGAGCTGGGCTGGCTTTGCCTAGGTTTGGAGTCCACTGAGGCCCACGGATCACGGACCAGCTATGTTCACAAACACAATACCTAGTGTCTACAGCTCCTTGAATACAGCACTTTTTATAATTTCATGAACTTAAAAACCACCGTGGGATTTTTTTTAAGTACAAATTCTGACTCAGCAGGTCTGAGGCAGAGCCTGGGATTCTGCATTGCTAACAGGTTCCCGGGAGGCCAGGCTGCTGGTGCAGGGCCCGTGCTTTGGGCAGCCAGGCAAACGTGCCCTGGGAAGTGTTAATAATTCCCATTGTTCGGGTGAAGCTGGCTGGCCCTGGCGCCCTGCGCTATTTGAAAGAGTGGGTAACTGAAGAGGAAGGAAAACAACCTGAAATGGAAATAAATACTGTGCACCACAATCTCATTAATGTCTAAAATTAGATTAACATAATTAAAAATTTAAAAGCCAGATTAAAGCGTGTCAGCCTGAAATCGAGCGCTGAGTTATGCTGCGGCTCTCTTTGCTTTTTCCTTAACGGTTTCTGCTAACGGGTATTTCAAACACTACTGGGTTACATGTTGTTCTTTGTGATTTTTAATTATCACCAAACGCACGCGACTGGCCCCATTTTCGAGATGGCTCTCCCAGGACATAGCTACCAAGACTCTCCAAAAACGTTTGAGCGCAGAGCCTTCGGCCCTGTCCTCTGACTGACACATAGGCTCCTTGGTGCAGAGAATGGAGGTTTAGTCACTCTACAGAAGATGGGCATGCACATAACATATGTCACGCCAGTCATGGTGATGCGTACATGCGTGCGTATGCACGTGCATGCAGGCAAAATGGGGGAGGTGGCGCCAACAGAAAGGGAGAAAGAGCAAACATTCAATCATAAACATCTGTGTCTCTGTTTTTGCTCAAGTTGCCACACTGCACTCATTATCAATGGCACAATTTATGACACATTGGAACAGAACTGGACCAAGTGATCTGTTTCCTCACCAGGTTCTCAAAGCACTTATTAGCTCAGGCCCTAACGCTGGTCCTGGGGCCATTAAGTCTGTTCTCTCCCCACAGGAGATCAGCATCCTGAGGGTGAATGTTATCTTGGCAGCATTTCCGATTGCCACAGCTTTAACCCTGAAATGGAGAAAGATGTCCTTGAGACCCAACCTATCTTTGATGGGCAGCTGGGAGGAAAAGTGAGACCTTGAAATCATCAGTCCTTAAAAGCCAAGTCAACGAAAAACAAGTTTTAACGCTTCTCCAGAACATCCCCAAGCGTGGGGCTGGAGGAGAGAAAGAGGAGATGAGACAGGAGGTGGGAGAGGTATCAGGTGATCAACTTGGCTACCAGAGGGCCACTAGATAGTGACGAATCCCGGGTGAACCTTGTTGAATCAGATGGCTTAATGCCCTGTGAGAAGATGAGGAAAATGAGTCCCAGACCAGCAAAATCCTTGCAAAGAGACAGGAAATAATAAGTAGGAAAACCGAAAATCAAATGCCCTTTCCACTTTTCTCCTGCTATGGAATTTTTTTAAATGGCTTCTTTAAAGAGAGACAAATGAATACCCTAGCTGTACTCTCTGCAAGTTCATACTCATATAAAAGGAAGAAAAGAATCTTTGCTTCTTTTCCTCCCTCCCTTCCTTCCTTCCATCTATCCTTCCAAATATCCAGTTACCTACCCACTCATTTAACCATTTCATCAATCAACAAATATTTTAGCACTTTATGAGCTGAAATCAGGGGTCGCCTGGAGGTAAATCCTGCAGGGCCTTACAGGCCATGACAAAAAAATTGAATTTTACTCTAACAGTAATGGAGCCCCATGTAAGGGTTTTACCTGGGGGTGGCCTCGTCTTATTTAAATTAAAATGGTTACTTTGGTGTGTGGATGGTGGACTGGAGGGGGCAAAAACACGCACAGGGAGACGCGCTCTCTGAGTAACACAGACAATCTTACTGCCTCTACCGTCTGGGTTTCTGCGCACTTCGGCAGGCATTTATTGAGCTGCTACTGGGTACCAGACCAAGGCACTCCGAGCACAGAGAGGGCCGGGAGTGTCTCCTGCCCTTCTTGGAGCTGACACTGCAGTGGAGGGGGCAGAGATGAAAGCTGACCATTGTGAACAGGGATAGGACAGCAGATACACAGTGCCAAGACAATAAAGGTGGGGGCCTTGACCAATCCAAGGAGGGCTTCCTGGAGGAATTGGTGTTTAAGCTGAGGATGTCAAGATGCCTGGAACTTAGCTGGGAAGGGCACTCCTGCCAAAGAAAACGACATGAGCAAACGCACTGAGGCATGCTACAACAGTGTACTTTCATATGGGAAGCCACGTGAGATTCCTTTAGGAATTGGGCAGAATACTATTGTGTGGCTAGGTGTGAGTGGTGTGTGTGTGTGTGTGTGTGTGTGTGTGTGTGTGTGTGTGTGTACAGCTGCCCAATGGGGTGGCGATGAGGGGGAAATGAGACTTGAGATTTTGGCAGAGGCTAAGTCATGACAGACCATATACAGATTATAGCACAATGGTACTGAGGAGCCACTGATTGCACAAGGAAGAGGACATTAATCCTCCTTCCTGGGCTCCCCCTGAGCGCAGAGCCACAATCTGAGCACATGTGGGTGAGAGGGGATGTTTTAAGGCTGTGACATTAGGAAGCAAATTCCAGATGCTGTTTGTTGGTAAAAGATGTATGTGTGGGGATCATATTTCTAGGGGCAATTATCTCATTAAGAAATGACCTTTTCCCCTAGTATATGAATAATCCATTTGCTTTGAAAATTTAGAAAACACTGGCTAAAAACTTAACAAAAATTTAAACCTGCAATTCCATCACCTAATAACTGTGTTACTATTTTTACTGGGTACCCT
>VSMD01030909.1:0-101569 GCA_008750895.1 Mirza zaza
ACCGTCTGGGGGATGGTCATGCTGGAGACTCAGACTTGGGGGAGGGGGGGAAAGGGCATTTATTGAAACCTTAAAATCTGTATCCCCATCATATGCCGAAATTAAAAAAAAAAAACAAAAAAAACAGAAAAAAAAATAAGAATGGAGTGAACATGTAAGGTTTTTCATCCACACAAAGGAAAGTATTCCTTGGTCAGTATGGTCATTCTGCATGGTCACCTGAGCCCTTCCGGGATGTGGTTCACCTGGTCCAAGAGGGCTGCCAAAGTGCTAGTCACCACTGCGTCTCCTTTCGGGAGAGGGGCAGACAGAGGAGAGAAGAAAGTGAGTCTCCTGACAGGACTTCATGAGTCTGCGGGTAGACTATATTTTATTAAAATTGGTTTCCATGCAAGCGTAAGTATTTTATTTTTGGCACTTCTAGACATTCTGAGAGGGAGTTTACAGGCTTCATGAGACTACCAGAAGGGGTCCATGGCACAGAACAGATGAGGAACTCTCGCATGGCTTCCCCAGAGTATGACGTGGCACTTCTGATATCCCACGGGCCAACACCTAATCCTGTGGTCACACCTCATAGCTATTGGGATTGAGATCTCCAGGCTTCGCTACTAGTGTCAGCCTAATGATTGCCTTGAAATAACTATGTCAGAACAACCATGCTATACAAAAGGAGGAGTGAGTGATTTTTCCTGTCTGTATTTATAACTTCCTTTTCCACAAGAAATATTGTTAAAATAGTTCATGGTATCCAGAAGTTTTACAAGGTATGTCATAAAGAAGATCTTCCTTGTTAGCTGCATGACTAGGACAAGCTACTTCATCTTTCTAAGACTTTCTTTTCTTGTCTATGAAATAGGGATACTACTAGAGTCCATCTCATAGGCTGTTAGATTGGCACAGAAATACACTCTCATGTTTCCTAGTTTCTGTCTCCACCACTACTCATCATTACTAGTAGGAAAGTAATAGGGTTTAATTTGCTAATATATAGCAGTTGTTCTGATTTGTAGGAATTCCAGAGGATTTCAAGTGAGGCCAAC
The DNA here is from genome assembly GCA_008750895.1 of Mirza zaza. Classification (NCBI taxonomy): domain Eukaryota; kingdom Metazoa; phylum Chordata; class Mammalia; order Primates; family Cheirogaleidae; genus Mirza; species Mirza zaza. Next base: position 1,044 of record VSMD01030909.1, read on the forward strand.
TTTATAAATAGTATTAAAAATAGCATCTGTAGCCGAAGAGTAGATATCAGGCAAGAGTTATTATCCTTAAGAGTTAGCAGGCAATTCAGTAAAAACAGGAAAAATAAAATTTGAAGGAAAACCAAGTATAGTCAGACATATAAGATACCTTTGTTTAATTGCTAGCTAAATTAAAAGGAAATTATGTGATGGGTCAAAGTAACATTTTTAGTTGTTTTAAATATTATCTATTTGGCGTTCATATCTGTTGAATGAATGAATGTTCCCTAGTAGGCCTGCATAAGGTGAAACTGTGCTTGAGTTTCTCAGCTATTTCCAACAGATGTCAGCCTGGGGATGGTTAGGGCTGCTCCTTGGGTGAGGAACCATGACCTTTATCCAGATTTCAACATTAGTTTTCCTTCTCACTGTGTTTGAATCTCAGACATTTCCTTGGCAAAACCCCTATGTCAGTCACTTTGGCTCAGAGAGAGGAAAAACTATATAATTGGTGAATTTCCCCACACAAAAGACTCTTCCCAATTCCTGTGACTGCTGGCCTGGGTCTGGGATGGGCAGAGTTGTATTTGTGGGTCCCCTAAGTCCTCTTGAGTGCCAAGTGTCTTCGCCTGTTCGGAAGCCCTGTGCTGGTCAGCAGCTCCTGCTTCCTGGGCTCACTGCTGTGAGCAAGCCTGTCCCCTTCCTGCTCCAGGGCAAGGGTCCAGGAGAAGCTGACCGTGTGTCCCATCTGTGCCAACTCTTGGCGACGGGATCTCGGCACCTTCTTAACCACCTGTTGCTTCATCCCCCCATCCTAAATCTAGGGCAGTGCAACCCAGCGCGGCGGTGGTGGGGATGTTTAGGCACTTGGCACAGAGTAGGTGCTCAGTGAATGATATGCTGTGATTGTTAAAATGTGCCTTGGACAGCAGTGCAGGCCTGGGGAAGCAGGTGCAGAAGGGAGTCAGTCCAATGAATTTCATGCTTTATAATCTATGTTGTGTTCTCAAGTCAAGAAGCAGGAGGAAGCAGGCATTGAGCCACATTGGTGGCTGTTTACCAAGTGAAGGTAGCACCTGCTGCTATAGCACAGCTGGTCTGAAAGACCAGGTTACTCCACGTGAGAGCTTAGGGCTCGGTTTTTACAGTCACTCCAGGCAGACACACACAGAGAAGATACTGTCCTCTTTGGGCAGCCTGGCTGGTGAGTGATGGAACCAATTGTGAGGTCTCTTCAGTATGTTTAAAATCTGGAGTGGGGGAAACACTGTTACATGTCTGGGCTGTGTGTTTAAATTATCAGTAAGGGTTCCATCTGTGAAATCTAAGGCATCTTCACAATATTATGTGTGTATGTGTGAAAATATGTATATATGTTTGTATGTTAATTGTTAACATTTATTATACCTGATAATTGTTATTAACAAGTGCAGTGTACTTGCTAATTGTCTTTACAAATTATAGAGAAAACAAAAAATGGACAGTTGAGAGACTGTCATTGGACTGTAGTACTTTTGTAAGGGAAAACGACATGGTGGGAAGGTACATGGATTTGATTAAATTTTTTCTTAGGATGCCTAGGAAATTGATAATTTTAGCTATTCTTTACCCAGTATTCTTTGGTAAATGTGCCAGGGGTGGGATCAAGGCAAGTCCTGTCTGTTTGGTATTTTCCCTTGAAAATTATGAAAATGGTATCATTCTCTAGGAAATCATGTTAAAAAAAAAACTTATGTTCCTGTCCCAGAATAACCTGGTATTTCAGAGTGCACAGAGTGGTAGGATCTCTATTTCCTTGAAACAACTTGTTATCAAATTAAGATAATTCCCTGCTCTGTGGTTGGGAGCCTGCTGTTTATTGACTCAATCATTCGTCTTCCTCTGCAACTGGAGAACCTGGTTTGAAATATTAAACTCAAAAACGAAACATGTGACCCCTCTCCCCTGCCACATTTTTAAGACAGGAGGGGGACTGTAGGAGCGCTTGTCAATAGACCTGTGCAGGAGGGTTGGCCCTCCAGACTTCGCCTGCTGTAGACTGTGTCTAGTGTGGCGCCGCCCAGGGCTGCGGCCAGGTGTGCTTCCATCCCTGTCAGGCTTTGTATGAGAGAAGTTTTTCTGTGGCCTACTTGCTCACTGGACACAAAGCTCTATAGAGGCCACACCCCGTCCTTTATTTCTTCTTCTTCAAAAAAGGAGGGGGTGAATGTACACTGACCATGGAGACAGGAACTTTGGGGTTTGTCCTGTGCCTGACATTGACCAGGAGCTGGCACTACTTCCTCATCTGTAAATCAAGGGCGAGGTGCAGCTGATTCATCAGGGCTGTTGCCAGCGCTACTCTGCTTTCCAAAAGAAGTATCTAATCACACCAAGGAATAGATTGGGTATTTATTGTTCCTAAAGCCCTAAGTGCTGGTGTTTCCAGTGCCAATTCATATAGCCTGTTAATTATTTTTAGCATCTACTTTGACTTGCATATGTTTCCTGGCTTGGATAACAGGCTCTATGGGCACCCTGGTCATTCAGGGAAAAGTCCATACTGTTCTTTAATGAATATTCCGGTCCCCTAAAATATGTTGATATGAAAAATATTTTTACAGCTTAACTGAGGCATAATTGATGTGCAATAAACTGCAATATTTGAAGCATAAAGTTTGATGAGTTTTCTCCCTCTCTCTTTCTCTCACACATATTGAAACTGTCACCACTGTCTGGATAACGTTTCCATCACCCTGAAAATTCCCTTGTAATCCATCTTTCTCTTTATGCCCCTTCCCAGGCAAACATGGATCTGTTTTCTGTCATTGTAGATCAGTTTGCATTTTTTAAAGCATACTAGAAATTGAATAATGCAATATGTACTTTTATGTCTGGCATCTTTGACTCAGCATAATAGTTTTGGAATTTTCATGTTGTGTGTGTCAGTAATTTATTCCTTTTTATTACTGAGTAGTATTCCATTGTATAGCTAGTCCACAGTTTATTCTGTTGTGTTGGCATTTGGGCAGTTTTTAGTTTAGCTATGAACATTTGCATACAAGTCTTTATGTGGACACGTATTTTCATTTCTCTTGGGTAAATACCTAGTAGCAGAATTGCTAGGTTGTATAGAAAGAGTGTTTGACTTTTTTTTTTTTTTTACCATTATGAACATGTGGAGAGTGTTTGACTTTTTAAGAGACTTCTAAACTGTTTTCCAAAGTGGTGGTACCGTTTTATATTCCCATCAGCAGTGTATGATAGTTCCAGTTGCTCCACACCCTCACCAACACTTGGCATGGTCAGTCTTTTAAATTTTAGATGACCTAATAGATATATAGAGGTATATCATTGTGGATTTAATATCCATTTCCCCAGTGATGAATAATATCAGCATCTTTTTTTCCTGTTTGTTGAGAGTTTTTTATTATGAATGGGTGTTGAAAATTGTCAAACACCTTTCTGCATCTGTTGAAGTGATCATATAGTTTTTCTTCTTTATTTTGTTAGAAGGACAAATTAAATTGGTTGATTTTCATATTGATTGATTGATTGATTGAGACAGAGTCTTGCTCTGTTGCCTAGGCTAGAGTGCCATGGCATCAGCCTAGCTCACAGCAACCTCAAACTCCTAGGCTCAAGCCATCCTCCTGCCTCAGCCTCCCGAGTAACTGGAACTAGAGGCATGTGCCACCATGCCCAGCTAACTTTTTTTCTAGTTTTAGTTGCCTGGCTAATTTCTTTCTATTTTTGGTAGAGACATGGTCTCGTTCTTGTTCAGGCTGGTCTCGAACTCCTGACCTCAAGTGATCCTCCGACTTTGGCTTCCCAGAGTGCTAGGATTACAGGTGTAAGCCACCATGCTCGGCCTGATTTTCAGATTTAAACCAACCTTGCATTTCTGGGATCAAGCCTATTTGTTCATGACGTATCCTTTTATTTATTGTTGGATTCAATTTACTTTTATTTTATTAAGGATTTTATATCTATATGCATGAGGGATATTGATCTGTCATTTTCTTTCCTCCCTCCTTCATTCTTTCAGATTTCCTCTTTTACTTTCTTTTCATCTTTATCAGGTTTTGGTAGTTGGGTTAAGCTGGCTTCAGAAAATATACAAACTAACATCATAAAAAAGGATCAGTGTTCCCCCTCTGTTTTCTTTTTTTTTTATTTTTTTTAGAAATTTTTAAAATATGGAACGCTTCACGAATTTGCGTGTCATCCTTGCGCAGGGGCCATGCTAATCTTCTCTGTATCGTTCCAATTTTAGTATATGTGCTGCCGAAGCGAGCACCCCCCCTCTGTTTTCTGATCAAGTTTGTATAAGTTTGTTTCCCCCCCCCTTTTCTTTTTCGTTTCCTTTTCTCTTTTTCTGTCTTTTTTCTTCTAGAATTTACCAATGAAACTATGTGAGTATGGATTTTTTTTGGGTGTGGTAGGAAGGTTTTTGATAATGTCTTTTGATACTTTTGATAATGAATTCAGCTTTTTAAATGGATATAGTCTCTTCAGATTTTTTTGTTTTTTGTGTCTACATTGACATTTTATGTATCCTCTTCCTTTTCCCTCTGACTTGTGTCTGTTGGAGGGAGAAGTGGAAACTACGAGAGAAGGGATGTCCTGGGACTTGGTGACCTTTTTCCAGCCCATTGCCCCAGAGCCATGCGTAGCACCAAGTAGCCATTCAATAAATACTTGGGTTACTTGCTTTGTTGTTGCCGTATCTCTGTTCCTTGGCATCTCTGGGAAGCTGTTCCATCTCCTTCATTCACGTGAGACTGTGTCATAGCCATGCCATGACAAAGAGAGATGGCTCCTGAGTCAGGCAAGGTGGCCTCGGCCGACCTGAATGCCATGCTCTCCACGGTGGCCGTTCAAATTTCTGGTGATGCACAGACCATCTGAGTCAGGGCTTGCCAATGAAAAAGATATTTTTTACCCGTTTCTGTTCTGGTCTTCTAAAATGCTAGATCCTGTAGTTGGCATTACTTCTTTTCATTTTTGTAGTATACTTGAATTGAAACACAAGAGGAATGAGGGAAGCCTTTGTGAGCTTGGTCAGAGGAAAGGGATAAGCCATTTCTGAATATCCAACTAAAATCAGGAAAGGGGTGGTCATAGATGAGGGAGGATAATTCCAGTAGGCACTTGGCCCTGTACATGATTACCTGCCTGACTGGGAATGTGGTCTGAGATGCCCTTTCCTCTGAGATGCATAGATTACAAATGACAGCCCCTGGACCAAATACATGAATCAGTGAGGGAGTTAAAGCAAACTGGGTAAATTGGACTAGACATCTCTCTTTGAGGATATAACTGCTGTAGCTACAGATTGCGTTTAGGTCCCTAGTGTCTAGAAGGGTCTGTGCCCACGTATCCTTTCCATCTTAAGGGGGCTGGGTCTTTGGACACCTGCAACACTACAGAGGTTGGCTTGGGAATCAGGGGCACCCTCATCGGGGCTGGGAACTTAAAACAATAGCTCTACTTCTCATGGTCTTGTTCCCTTCCTGGGCACAGTGTCATGTTAATCAGAGGACCAAGTTCACTTGCCGGAACACACAGCTCCTTTAGACCATGAGAGTCACCAGGCAGGCACTCTGTCCCCCACAAACCATGATGTGCCCTGGATGAGATGACTTGGCCAACTGTCTCCTGGCCCCAGCTCTCTCTTGTATGAACAGTATGGCCTTGATGAGTCACCTGTCCTCTCTGGCCATCCATTTCCCAGTGTGTGAAGTGAGGTTAGGGCAGATGGACATGGGCATTTATGCCATGCGTCTGTGGATTCACCTTCAGATGTGTCCTGAGCAGGAGGACCATGTGACACCTGTGACACTTTGAAATGTCTCAGATATCATGATCCTTACCTTGTTTCTGCAGTCCTGTAGTTTCGCTTTACAGTGGTAAAATTTGGAACCTTCACATTGTAGTATATTTTTTTCAGGAAATGCAGTAGTAATGTATTTGAAGACATTTTCCTTAGAACTAGTTTTGGGGGAGAAGAGATGACTGTGCCTTCCATCTTGCATGATGAATTGGCTTGGGGGGATGAGGCCATCCCACTACTGAGTGAGTAACTGACCATTTTTTTTGTGCACTGCCCTGGAGCTGATTTGTCACCCTGGGTTCCCTGCCTGAGGGAGTTGGTGAGGGCTGAAAGGACCCACACTTTAGATTCTGCCCCTGGTGGCCTGGTTCTTTGCCAGGAGCAAGACTTGGGAACACCCTCACATAGGTACAGTTCGACCTCAGTGGGAGACATGGCTGCTTTCCCAGACAGCTGAGCTCTCAGACTAAAGCACAGTAAAATTGGAGAACATGGGAATCCTTAGCTCATAGAATAAACTCTGTTTTAGTTTTCTGTGCAAAATAGGGATAAGGGTATGCTAGAAAAGTTATGCTGAAGTATGTTATTATTGTAGTATTTTTAAATTTTGTAAGGTTTTTCATTCCAAAGTACTTATTACGTGTGAGCATACACACACAGTTTTGAGGTGTGACACTTTGGGTAACAACAGAAAGTGTTGAATTCTGTATTTATTGAGCATGTACTAACCACATGCCACGTGCTCAGGGATTTATCTGGGAAAGGAACAGAGACCCTTTTGTTGTAGAGCCAGAGCAGAGAAAAAGGGACAAGACCCACATTCCTTCTTTAATGCTGTAAGTTGTATTTAACTTCTCCAAATCAAATTCTCTTTATACTCTTCCCAAGATGTATATGACCAATAACTTACATAAGAGGTTAGCAGCAGACTTTTTCTATAAAGGGCTAGATGTTTTAGGCCTTGTGGGTTATGGGGTCCCTGTGGCAACTGCCTAACTCCGTTGTTATAGCCTGGCCATTTGTAGTAGCCATGGACAGCATGTAAGTGAGCAAGTGTGGCTGTGTTCCAGTAAAACTTTATTTAAAAACAGGTGGCAGGCCATAGTTTGCTCGCCTTGGATTTGATTTGCAGTGTTGTTATTTCAGCCTGTTAAATCAGGCTCCCTTGGTGCTGCTGCCTATTTGAGTTGAGTTTTCAATGCTTATCTCAGGAATTAAATCTGTTTATTTATGGTTGGTACCTGGAGGATAAAGAAGACTCCATTTCTGTGCCTTGGTTTTCTTTGTGTGACAATGAGGATGGTGTCTCAGATTAGGTTTGGGATGGTTCAAAGAAAACCCCAGTAACAGTGGCTTAAATAAGGTAGAGGTTTATTTTTCTCTCAGAAAAGACCAGAGGCCAACAGTCTCCGACTGGTGTGGCAACCCCTACTGGGCAGAGACCCAGGCACCTGCTGTCTTTCTGCTCAGCTGTCATTAGAGGTTCTCCTCTGAAGGTCACCTTGCGGATACAGGCACCCATGGCATGGCTTCTGGCTGAGTCATCTCTGTCAAAGAGCTTTCCTGGAAGCCGCTCCCTGGTGATGTTGGCTCCTTGCCTCCTTTGCTGTCCCAAGCTGCAGGGCTGGTGGGAGACAGTACTGTAGCGAGGCCTGGCTGGAGGCCCTTGGGGTGGCAGGGTCAGTTGGTGAAGGGAGGTGTGTAGGTAACTGAGGGTAATTATCTTAGGTGTTGATTTTTGTAGGGAAAAAAGCAGCATAGATAAATTTACATTAAACACCTCTTACTGTAGACAATTTGGAAAATACAGAAAATCAGAAGGAAAAGAAAAAAAAATTCCTCAGTCCTACCACTTGAGATGTGGACGTCCAGTGTTCCTGGCTATGTGTGTCCTGCCTTTTAAGTATTTTTTTAACACAATAATATAAATACACCCCATTTTCCCTTTAATTTTTTTGTGGTGGAATACACATAACAAAATTTGCCATCTTAACCATTTTATCATCTTAACCAAATTTACCATCTTAACCACAAATTTTTTTGTGGTAGAATATACGTAACATAAAATTTACCATCTTAACCATATTTACAGTATAACTGTGCCCTTTTATAAGTTCTTTGTAAACCTTGTTTCCCCTCCTTGTGTGGTTTTTTGTTTATTTTCTGCTTGGTAGCTGTTCCATGGTTTCCTTAACCACTGGAACTGTTGAAGATGAAAACAGCCTTGAATCAGTTCATAAAGGTGTGGACAAGACTTTGTCCTGAGGGCCGACACCTGGCCCGAATCAGCAGATGCAGTGTTCTTACCTTGGCCTCTTTGCCCTGGGAAATTTTATTGCTTTATCAGGTTGACCTTCAGTGATCAGAAAAGTGGACGGCGAGCTTTCAGGCTCCAGAGATTGCTTATGAGCCTTTTTTTCTTCTCTGATACTTACTGACTGTAACATTACTGTATATGTATTACACTTGGGTATGTGCAGATTTGCCATCAAATAATCCCAGAGAAAAATGGATAAATTATAACTATGTGGTGGCTGTCAGACTTAATAATGCCAAAACATTCCCATTGCTCACTCTCTATCCATCCCTTTAAGACCCACTCCCAGGGAACTTTGGTTTAGATTTCATTACCACCAAGACTCCTAGGTGTTTGAGCTAATGACTCCAAGCTCCTTTTCCATTCTGTGCAAAAGCCGAGGCATGCAGGTACACTCCTTTCTGCTGTGGTGTGTTTCTCTAACGAGAAGTATACTGGTCCAGAGGCCGAAAGTTGAGGTCACCAGCTGCAGGACACAGCTAGCCCAGGAGGAACACAGCCCTGGACACAAGGCCTTTGGCCTCACTTATCCCTCCTCCCTGATGCTGTGTGCATTGTGTCCATAAGCTCTGCCTTGGAATTCCTTATTGCATCTTAGCTCTTTGTGCATTTTGCCTCTTATTTCCATAATTCACCTGCAGTGACTCCCATCCATCAATTCCTTCCCTTTTTTTTGAGACAGGGTCTCACTTTGTTGCCCAGAGTGAGTGCCGTGGTGTCAGCCTAGCTCACAGCAACCTCAAACTTCTGGGCTCAAGCAATTCTGCTGCCTCAGCTTCCCGAGTAGCTGGGATTACAGGCATGTGCCACCATGCTCGGCTAATTTTTTCTATATATATTAGTTGGCCAATTAATTTTTTTCTGTTTATAGTAGAGACGGGGTCTCACTCTTGCTCAGGCTGGTTTCGAACTCCTGACCTCGAGCAATCCTCCTGCCTTGGCCTCTCAGAGTGCTTGGATTACAGGCGTGAGCCACCGCGCCTGGCCAACTCCTTCACTTTTTTTTTTTTGAGACAGAGTCTCACTTCGTTGCCCAGGCTAGAGTGAGTGCTGTGGTATCACCCTAGCTCACAGCAACCTCAATCTCCTGAGCTCAAGCAATCTTGCTGCCTCAGCCTCCCGAGTAGCTGGGACTACAGGCATGCGCCACCATGCCCGGCTAATTTTTTCTATATATATTTTTAGTTGGTCAATTAATTTCTTTTTACTTTTAGTAGAGATGAAGTCTCGCTCAGGCTGGTTTTGAACTCCTGACCTTGAGCAATCCTCCTGCCTCAGCCTCCCAGAGTGCTAGGATTACAGGCGTGAGCCACCACGCCCCGCCTCCTTCACTTTTTTAAAAGATGAAATTCTGGCCAGGTACAGTGGCTCACACTCTGGAGGCTGAGGCAGGAGGACTGCTTGAGCTCAGGAGTTTGAGAGCAGCCTGTGCAAGAGTGAGACCCCATCTCTACTAGAGATAGAAAAATTAGCTGGGAGTCCTGTCGCACGCCGCTTGTAGTCCCAGTTACTCAGGAGGCTGAGGCAGGAGGTTCACTTGAGCCTAGGACTGTGAGGTTGCAGTCAGCTATGATGATGCCACTGCACTCCACCTGGGGTGACAGAGTTAGACTCTATCTCAAAAAAAAAAAAACTGTATTTACTGCAGTATTTCCTTATATAGTTCTTTAAATTGTCCTAATTTTTTTTAAAAATTAGGATTGCTGTTTCATTACTGCTTGGTTACACATTTGCATAGGTTCTGAGTGTCCTGACTTAGCTTGCCTTTTCCCATGAGACTTATTTTTATTGTGCACTTTTGCAGAATATGAGCATTTTTAGGAACTCAAAAATTATGTTATAGCAAGGGCACCTGTAATGTTTTACTGTTCTAAGATTTTTTAATTCCCTTTTTAATACAAATAGCACGCTTATTATAGATAATTAAGTATGGATGACCCAAACAAAAACCACTCAAAAGTCTTGTCACTGAGATTCTAGATATAAACATTATTATGTAGACCTGTGATCCTCAAACATGGGTAGGGATAAGAGGGTGGGGGAAGTGAGATTGAACTAAAGAGAACATTTGGGGACACAGTGTGTTATCACAGTTGCGGGGGTGCGCGTGGCGTGCCTGCTCCTGGCATCTGGTGCGTAGAGTCCAGGGATGCTGCTCAGTTCCTTAAATGCCACCTGTAATGTGTGCGGACAGCCCCCACAACAAAGAATTGTCTGGCCCCAGATGTCAGCGGTGCTGAGGTTGAGAAATGGTCACATAGACAAATGGTTTTTCAGCCTTTTCCTTTGAGTATCAGTGCATGTACTTGAGTTTTGCAGTGGACTCAGTCATACATACTGGTTTGTGACCTGCTTTTTCTGTTCACTTATAAATGTCTTTCTGTGTTCACAGATATGCATTCTCATCACCCTTTTAAAAATTACCGTATGGCATTCCTCCATATGAACATGCCATCACTTACTTTTTGCCAGTCCCCTCTGTTGGGAGGCCTAGGTTATTCTGGTGTTTTGCTGTTAGAAGCATGTTTGTGCGTTGGCTTCTGGGTGCTGATTTACAATTACCAGCCCACTGTTGGGAAAATGCATGCTTGGGGTAAAACTTGAGGTGCTTTCATGGGTAATAATATTCCCTTCTTCCCAGAGGCTCTCACACCCCCCAGCCCACCCGCAGCTCAAGGCAGTCGCAAATATCTCAAGTTTTCCTGCAGTTGAACACATCGCAAAGCTTAATGAAGCACTGTCGAAATACTGAATAGACAAGTAACACTGAATATTGCTGTCATGTTTCATTTTTAGGTAGAACTTTCCACTTTTTGCTTCATTTTACTTCTTGTTCCTTTTGAAAAAATTCTGTCTTCTGCTAGATTACATGTGATTTCAGCTCTCGCCAACTTGGCTTTGCTCTATGCCAGGGCTTCCTGCGTTCCTGGGGAGGCGGGTGCTTTGCTCCGGCTGTGCGGTGGGCGACACCTGTCAGCTGTGATGGTGGGGACCCCATCCGTGCCCCTAGAACTTCCCTGAGACTGGGGGTGAGGTGCCACCCGGCAGAGGAGGTGCGTGGCAGCAGTCCGGTGCAGGACCAGGTGGCCGCGCCTGCAGGGCCGTCGGGCGTCGGGGCGTTTGGCGCAGTGCCGTGCAGAGGTCTGGACCTGGACGCTGGGCTCTTTCCGCACAGGGCTCCGCGAGCTTGTTTGTGTGGCGGTGTCTATTTTTGTGCTTTGCGTGGTGCTCCATGAGGAAGTCCGCTGTCTACGCACACCCCAGCTGTTTTGAATGGTCTCGGGGCTTCCAGGTAGGGAGCTGTGCATGGGGAATCCAGGGCTCACAGCGCTGGAACAGCAGGATGTGAGTAACAGGAAGTGACTGCAGCTACTGAGGGCGCCAGATGCTTATTCTCGGCCACCTTTCCAAGCGCCACGGAGCGGGAGCTATATTTAGCAGAGTGTTTCTGACCTCCTAATCCTGCCCCGACACTGTCCCTTCGCTTCTCTCTTGGTCAGTGGCTGAATTGCGTGGTGCCGATTTGTTACTCTGGCGTCTCTGATCTCCTTCATGTGACTCGCAGGTTCCCGTCAACCGATTTTAAAACCCATTTTTTGTTTCTACTGGGTCACTTCAATTCTGATACACGTGGAGCAGTTGGAGAATGTTCTGAGAGGGGAGGGAAGCAGGTAAGAGATCCAGGTGGCGGTGTGCGATCAGACCACGGGAGGCTGTCTGGGCAGCGAGTTAACGGTAGGGGTTTAAAATGGAGTAAGTGGAAGGACTTGTGTGTTTTTGGGAGACGCTCCAGAGGGTTGACGGAGGGATTGCATGTCTCAGACGGGGAAGCCTGGGGATTTTAAAGCTATAGGCCCACATGCTAGACACATTCTCTGGTCCTCACCTGGCCAGACACAAAGCCTCAGGTGGGAGGAGCTTCTCTGTGGTGAATTCCTATCGTCTGAGTTTTTTCACAGTCCGAGTTTTCCCCCCCAAGGCCCCAGAGCAAGCACTGCAGAGCCTGGAAGTCGTCTATTCAGATTTGTGCTGCTTTGGGCGTGGGTGAATTTTTGCCTGATAGTGTCTGTCCACCCCTCTTGGACGGTGCAGGACACATGTCTCTGTGCTTTGAGGAAGTTTCTAGGGTGTGATGTCAGTTTGCAGTGGCAGCCATTCTACCAATTCATGGAAAGGCGTGAGTTGGGAGAGAGAAGGTGTTTTTGTTGGTCTCCTCTAAAAGCCTCCTTGTGTGAGGTCCCGCCAGTACCTCCCCCTTCCTCCCTTGTAAAGCGTCAACCTTGTTTTCATGCACTCAACCAGCTATTTAGGATTCAGGAATCAATTCTAGGGTGAGAAATTTGAGAGGCAAATCGAGAACAGTCGTGTCTGCCACTCAGAGTACAACAGTCAGCAGTGGCCTGACTGGGGTGTGAAAAGCTCTGGGAGTGCCAAGCAGTGTGTTAAAGATGGTGAATGATTGAATGAATTCCAAGCTCAGGCTCATGGGAGACCCCCGCCTCAGTTTTATCAGCAGAATTCATCTACCGGTGTGGTTTCTGGCTAACCCATTGCCTTCTGTATGGCTAAACTATAAATACAAGGCATGGTCATATTGTGTGTCTTTAGTTTTCGCTTGAGTATTTTAGCATATTTTTGTGCCAAAACATAACATTCTAAAGGCAACACAATGAACAACTAGGTACACTTTCCAGCCTGGAGAAATAAACATTATAGATATAATGGAGGTCTTTTGAATTTTCTTTCCTATCCCAGTCCCTCCTGCCCTCCCTCCCTGGGGGTTGCTACCATTCTGAGTTTGCATGTTTTTATACTTTCTCTACACATATATGTAGGCATAAATCATATTAGTATTATTTAACCAATTTTAAAATGTTGAACAAATGGTATACTGGATATCTCCTGCAGCATTGTGTCTCTGAGATTTATTCATGTGAATACGTCTGTCTTTAGTTAAATGGTTCAGGGTTTAAAATGACTGATTCCTGGAGTTAAATCAGAGTTCCTGGAGACTGGGAGGTGAACCTCAGAGGTGCTTATAAGTACAGCCTCAGCTGAGGTCCACGGTGCCAGTTTTCATGGCTTATTCAGTGCTCCAGTGTGTATGGTGTCCCACTGTTGACTTAAGTTTTCCCAGATCTCACCATTATAAACAACACGCATGGACATTCTTACCCTTGTCCTCCTGAGCACGTGGGTAAGAGTTTCCCCTAGGATGTGTTTCTAAGGATAGATAGCCAGGTGTGTGTGTCTTTAGCTTGAACAGATAGCATCAAATTGCTTCCAAAACTATATATTTTTAAACTACTACCAGCAGTGGTAACTAATGTATGAGTAATCTCACTGCTCTAGTGTCTTTAACTTTTTTTTTAAAAAAAGTTAAAGCTATCACTAAAAATAATTTGGTAATAGTAAAAGCCATCACCAAACTGATAGCAAGATGAAGACCTTGTGGATGAGATAAGACGTGGCTAAGATCTAATAGACATCTCATCCTTAGCATGGCCAGAGGAGAACTAACAATCCCCCTCCCACCTGCAAAGCCTGCCACACCTCGCCAACTCTTGGAGGGTCACTGTTGACTCCTCTGTGTCTCATCCCATCCTGTCTACACACCCAGAGCCAAGCCACTTTCCTTGATTTCATCTCTTGATAGGTTACTGAGGAGCTTCCCAAAGGCTTCCTGACTTCCACCTTGCCCCTACTGTCAGTTTATACCGAAGCAACTAGAGGGATGCTTTTTAGACCCAAGTCGATGTCAGCCTTTTACACAGAGGCTGCCCCACATCCCCCTTTCACATGGGGTAAAAGCCAAAGTTCTTAAGGACACCTGTGTGGTCCTCGGTGGCCCTATTCCTGACGCCAGCCCCAGCCTTGCGCCTGCTTCAGCTCTGCCCTTCTACCTCCTCCCTCACCTTCTCCAAGTCTTCACCTCCTCCCTCACCTCTTCCCTGTCTCTGCCTCCTTCCTCACCTTACCGCCCTCTCTCTGCCTCCTTTCTCACTGCCCTGTCCTCATTGCAGAGCCTCCAGACGCCCACACCTTCCTTTTCTGGCCTTTTCTCCCCAGCACTCAGCACCAGCCACTACTGTCCATATGTGTCATTCACTTTCACCTCTTTATATTAAGGTGTTTGTTTATTGCCCGCATTCAAATGTAACCTCCATGGGAGCAGGGATCTTATCTGTTTGTTCAAATGAAAGACTACCTGAGTTTATTTCTGAGGAAGAAAGGAAGAATTTGGAGCTTGAAGGTGAGGGATGAGTACAGAGCGGAGGTGATGTTGGGTGTGTGGGATTTCTGACTTGGGAAATTGGGTGGATGGTGGCAGAGTCACGGGCTCTGGGGGCATTCAGTGGCAGAAGGGCCTTGAGTTTCCCTGGGCATGTGGTGGGACCCCTGAGGGGCTTGTCTGGTGGAGCCATGGGGGTGCTGGGGCTAGGGGGGGCAGCACCTTTCTGGGCTTGTCTTGGTGGTGTCTCTGGCTGCACCCAGATGGAGCGCACGCTGGGGTTGACATAGGTGGGCGCTGCACCGGCCCACCCTCCCAGGAAGTGCATTTCTGTTTGAGGCAGGAGCCTGGGCTTCTGCCATCCTCTGTTCATGGCTGAGCTCCGCTGGTTACATCGCTTCACCGATTCCTCAAGCACTGTTGTGTTTAGAAACAAATCCTGCCACTTCCTGGGCTCTGTCTTGTACCCCAGCCACGTGTCGCAGCCTGATAGCAAAATGAGCAGCTCAGCTGGGGGCATAGTTCATGGCACTACCGTGTGTACTTTGACTCAGATACCCACTGGCATAGGCAGGGCAGCCTGAGTTTCTACCCAGCAGCTGGGAGGTAGAGGACTGGATTGGCTTTTTCTTGAGAATGTGTACTGAAGGTGTATCTGCATAATATTTTCTTGGTGGCAAGTCAGATGTTTCACACCTTGCACTACCTACAAACACAGGACTTTAATGAGATAAGATTACACTTTTAACTCATGCTGACTACATATGTCCTGTCCTTAAGAAACACAGTATTGTTCTGGGGTTACTCCTTGATTTTCTCAGTTTAAACTTAAATGTTGTTGATTGTGGTTACTCATGTTTAATTAAACTTTTTAGCTTGAGATCTTTTGTAACCTTTATCCTGTTTCCTGCCATAGTAACCTCTTTCACAAATCTGGTAAGATATCACACCCAGGATATTGACATTGTTACAGTCCAGAACATTCCATCTCCATAGGGAACCCTCTTGGTGCCGTTTTATAGCCACACACACTTCTCTCTGTAACCTCTGGCAGCCACTAGTCTGTTCTCCATTTCTATAACTTTTTCATTTCAAGAATGGTATTTAAATCAAATCATACAGTGTATAACCTTTGGGATTGGTGTCATTCCATGAGATTCAGCCAGGTGGTTGTGTGTTAGTAGTTGTTCCTTTTCATCGCTGCGTGGCACTCCCTGGTATGGGTGTACCACAGCGTGTCGGACCATTTATCCATTGAAGGGCGTCCAAGTTGTTTCCAGTTTTTGGTGATTAAGAATAAAGCTGCGGGCCGGGCGCAGTGGTTCACGCCTGTAATCCTAGCTCTCTGGGAGGCCGAGGTAGGCGGATCATTTGAGCTCAGGAGTTCGAGACCAGCCTGAGCAAGAGCGAGACCCCATCTCTACTATAAATGGAAAGAAATTAATTGGCCAACTAATATATATAGAAAAAAAATTAGCTGGGCATGGTGGCGCATGCCTGTAGTCCCAGTTGCTTGGGAGGCTGAGGCAGCAGGATTGCTTGAGCCCAGGAGTTTGAGGTTGCTGTGAGCTAGGCTGACGCCACGGCACTCACTCTAGCCTGGGCAATAAAGTGAGACTCTGTCTCAAAAAAAAAAAAAAGAATAAAGCTGCTATGAACATTCATGGGTAGGTTTTGTGTGAATGTAAATCTTCATTTCTCTGGGACAAATGCCAAAGAGTGCTGGTCTGTGGTAGTTGCATGGTTTTTTTTTTTTTTTTTTTTAAGAAACTGACAAGCTGTTTCTCAGAGTGGCAGTGCCGTTTTATATTCTAACCAACAGTGTGATCCGGTTTCTCTACATCCTCTCCAGCATTTGGTGTTATCACTAATTTTTATTTTAGCCATCCTAACAGGCATGTAGTTCTCTCTCATCATGGTTTCAGTGCATGTTTCTCTAGTGGCTAATGATGGTGAATTTCTTTCCATGTGCTTCTCTGCCACCTGTATATTCTTTGACATGCTGGGAGCGGGGGGGCTCGTTGCTGCTGGCAGGGAGAAAAGTCCCAGGTCTCTTCTTGGCCTTCTCTGGACACCCTCTGGCAGGCGGGTGCCGGGGTGCCTTGGTGCAGCCTGTCTAGGTGGGGTTGGGCCACAGTTCATTCTGTGGTGTTAGCTGGTTAGTGACTGTTATTGTTGATTTCTGTCTTTTTCTGGCTGCCCCATTCCTAGTTCCTTGGCTGGAAAGAGGAGGCTTTTGTTGGGGCTTCCCTCCCACCCCCCTAAACCCATTGGTGTTTCTGGCTGCCATCTTCTTTAGCTCCAAGTCTGGAATATATGAGGCAAAAGAAAACCCAGAGAACTTGCCACCGTGTCATCCCAAGTTAAGACCCTAGTCAGTCTGCTTCCTTCTCTCACCTTTCAGAGTCTTCTCATATTTGTTTTCTGATGTCCAGGGAGTTTCGTTGGACTCTGTAGAGGAGTAGGGAGTGGTATGTCTATGTAATCTGAATTTGAGTCCATGAAATCTGAAGAGTGAGTAGCTCTCTGTCCAGGCTGAATGTTCTGCCCCCACCCATCCTGTGTTCGCTTGTGGCCTTTGGACCATCCTGGGCTCAGGACCTCACATTTACTACTTTCAGGGCTATTTGGTTTGTCTTGTGGTTCCTGTGTAACACAGTTTGCAGGATCTTGAAGTTTTGTCATCTAGAGTGTCATTTACAAATGAGATGCACACGCAGATCAGTGGTTAGGGATGGTCGGATGAGATGTGGCTGTTGGATGAGGCATGGCAGTGACTCAGCCTGATGGTGAACCAGATGACAAACTGCCTTTGTCGTCATCTTTCAGATCTTATTTCTCCACCTTCTATTTTGAACTTTTGGGGAACCTGTTGGAAGGGGAGGGGCAGCCTGTCGGACGACTTAATGAGGTGTTGATTTTGTCCTTGTTCTGATCCTCCATGCCAGTCATCCTATTGAAAAGGAAATGAAATGTGCCAGACGCACTGCTTGTTCTGAATGCACCCAGGAGAGTGCCTGGTGGGTGCCAGTTCTTCCCGCCTCTGCTCACTGTCACTGGCCCGGGGAGCTGGGCAGTCTAGCCCACTGTCCAGGTGAGAAGCAGCTGCTGGGCAGAGGTCTGGGGCCTGGCTCGCAGCCAGCCTGCCTGCTGTCCTGGCCGCACCTCCTCATTTGCTATGGGACCTCAAGCAGGCCCCTTGGCCAGGTTCTGTTTCGTCTCCCAATACCTCTTCATCAGGTTGTGGAGAAGTAGAAGTGAGCAGATACCTTTCAGACATCCAGCAGATTGTCCCAATGTTCTTAGTGCCCTATCCGTGTTAGCCGAAGCTGTCCTTGTTGTATCAGCTACTGTGTATGTAAGTCAGAGTCCACCTTCTTCTCCATCTAAGAAATCACATCCTTATGTCTCCAGCATGGTTGTCTTTTTCACTGTGATTTCTCGAAGATCACTGCCCATGATTTATTAACCCCTTTGGCTTATTCTTCCCAAGACATTGAAAGACATTTTGTCTCTTGCTTGGGTGTCTTGACTTCATTCGGAATAGCTAGACATTTTCTTATCTCTCTTGGAAGATTGTGTACTTGTGTGAAAGGATGGAAGCAAACGTTTTTATTTCAAATAGAAATTTTAATGCTTTTTTTTGGTCCTTAGCATTTATTATAAAGTTAAGACTTTATACTTTTTAAACACATAATTTTTGAATAGGTAGTATATTCACGTGGTATAGAAATCGTAAGAACAAAAGGTATAAAGTGTTTCCCAGCCACTCAGAGGTCCCCTTAGTAGAGGTAACTGATGTTATTGTTTCCTCTACACTACACTCTTGGTGCAGTTGGCTTTTATCCTGTAACAGTGTGTCCTAGAGGTTGTTCCACGTGAGTACTTGGGGTAGCTTCATTCTTTTTAATGGCTGTGTGATATTCCCTTATATAAATGTGCCATAATTACTGTACTGGTCTCCTGTTAGCCTTATACTGATTAGTATTTGGGTGGTTTCCAGTCTTTTGTCTTTACAGTGAATGCTGCCATAGATCACCTTGTATATACTGTATGTGGTTTCTCATGAGGATATATGGGAGAATACATTTTTAGAAGCACTATTATTATAAGGACAGGTATATGTTTTAAAGTTTGGTGGATTTAGGCCAGGCATGGTGGCTCACGCCTGTAATCCTAGCACTCTGGGAGGCCGAGATGGGAGGATCACTCCAGGTCAGGAGTTTGAGACCTACCTGAGTAAGAGCGAGACCCCATCTCTACTAAAAACAGAAAGAAATTATCTGGACAACTAAAAACATGTACAAAAAATTAGCCGGGCATGGTGGCGCATGCCTGTAGTCCCAGCTACTCGGGAGGCTGAGGCAGAAGGATCTCTTGAGCCCAGGAGTTTGAGGTTGCTGTGAGCTAGGCTGACTCCATGGCACTTACTCTAGCCCAGGCAACAAAGTGAGACTCTGTCTCAAAAAAATAAAATAAAATAAAAATAAAGTTTGGTGGATTTTACCAAATATTCCCTATAGAGGTTGTTAGAATTTATGCTCCAATGTATAAGAGTCTGTAGACCATGTTATTAAACTTTTGATCATTGTGAATCTGGTAGGTAAAAAAAGGCATCTCATGATCTTAATTGGCATTTATTTTGTTAATAAGACTGAGCATTTTTTCATATATTTAAGATCCATTTCTAACACTCTTTTAACACAGCTCTGCCAGTCTTCCATATTCATTCGTATACTTCCATCTTCCTCTGTCTGTCTTTTCTTGTACATTTAGTTTTCCAACCAGATTTTGACAGTCTGGGTAGCTGTGCAATTATCTTTTGAGTTACATGGTTAGTTTTATATTTCTGAGAAATTCCAAGTTCTGTATCCTTTTTACTGAGGTACAGCATGAGTATGAGAAATATGCTTGTTACAAGCATACGACTTGATGAATGTTCCAGATCAAGGAGAGAACAGTAGCAGCCCCGGAAGCCTTCCTGTGTGCCCTTTGCCTCAAAACAGCTGCTAGTAGCTAGCTTCTCACACCATAAATTGGTTTTGCTTGTTTTTCTCCAAACTTTATATAAAAGAAATTATGTAGTATACATTCTTTTGTGTGAGGCTTCTTTCTTTCAGTATTGTAAGATCTATCACACAGTTGCATGTAGCAGTAGGTGGTTCCTTTTTATTGCCCTGTGTTTTTCCATTATGTTAATATGCTACATTGTATTTATCTCCTCTGCCAACGCTGGGTATTTGAGTTGTGTCCAGCCTGGGCCTGTTTACAGCAGTGATGCTGTGAGCGTTCTTGTGTGTGTCCCGAAGAGGAAGATGTGTGTTTGCCATTCTGTTGGGCGCACGGGTGAGATTGCTGAGTTATAGGGTATGTATACGTTGATCTGTTTTCCAAAGTGGTTGCATCAGATTGCACCCTCACCAGCACCCAGTAGCGTTTGTTTTGGTTCAGCCATTATGAAGACTTATCACATGGCGTTTTTAATTTCCACTTCCCTGGTGACTAATGAAGTCAAGGACCTGGTCATGTGCTTTATTGGCCATTTGTGAAATACCTGTTCAAGCCTTTTGTCCGTTTTTCTGTTAGTTGGTCTGCTTTTTTTTCTTACTAATTTTTAAGTTCTTTTATCTTCGGGAGACTTCTAGCAAGCGTCTAAGAATTCAAATCCATCTATAGCTGTTCTGTCCTGCCTCAGCATTCTGAGAGCAGCACATCCACCATTTATTTTCTCTACCTTTCCTCTGTGATGTCCTTTCTGTTTCTCTCTAGTCTTTCCAACTAGAAGGTCTAGGGTGTACTTTCTCTCTCTGGTTTGTGGGTTTCCATGCAGCCACCTATCTTCTAGCTCTGTGATGTAACTCTGCCCCTTCCCTTGGTACCACATCATGAATCCTGGCCCGCCGAATCTCTTCAATGTCATTGGTTTGTCCTAGTGAGTTCACTTTATTGCCCTACTTTTAATTTGCATTTATCTTTTAAGTTGATTTATTTATGTGAGCCATTTTTCCCTTATAAGTTTGCTTGAAAAATGTGAGCATCTTCTGATATCCAGTCTTTTCAGTGTGAAGGTTGGATTTTGTAGATGGCCCCAGCTTTTTTGTATCATTCCTCGGTTGCCAGTAGTTATGGTATTGGCTGCAGTCCAAATACAGGGACACTCCTTAGAGTGTACACTCCTTAGTGTATTCCTTAGAGTGTCTCCCCTGCATCCTCCTCCTTCCTGCCCTGGGACAGGGCGAGCAGCTGGGAAGGCATATCCTGAGGGCTGGTGTCCAGCCCCTGCCTCCTCACCAGGGTCCTTCCTGCCCACGCCATCTCCCACCTCCAGGGATTGAACAGGCAGTGCTATCCAGAACGTCCCCCAGAATCAGCCTCCTGAAGAGGCCTGCCCTCACCCCTGCCAGGTGTCAGGCTGGGCTGGTGCAGGGGAACAGGAGGAAAAGGCAGGGCTCCTGCCTGAAAGGAGCCCGCTGGCTGGTGCTGGGGGCTGTGAAGGCTGTCTGAGAGCTTGCCAGGAGGCGCGTTCACGGAGATGGAGATGCAGCACTAGCGTGAGGCATGAGCAGTCACGTGCATGCAGGTCGGGCCAGCACAGAGAGGCCGGGTCCGGCCACGACTACTCTGTGGGCAGCCCAGAAACATGGGTTCTGACTCACAGGTGGCAGCGCCTGGCTGGAGAGAAGCGGGGATTGATTTTTGTCTGGTGGGACTCTCTTGTGATGATGCTTGTGATTTGGAGGGGTAGACCGTTGACCCCAGCATGGTCTCAAGGAAGACAGTGTCCACGTGAGAATCTCATCTCTTGACTATATCAAATGATGATACCTGAAGCTGAGGGCTTACTGAGCATGGCTTGTGCGTGACATGCTGTCTCAGGACTTTGAGGTTGCGATGACCAATACCTCACAACGACACTAGGATGCGACATTGCCATTAACAGCCCCAATTTTGAGATGGGGTAATGGAAGCACAGGGCAGACTCTGTAAGTCTCATAGCTAGCAAGGGCTTCATACCCAGGGGCCTACCCACTGCACCGGGTCCTGTGCACATTTGATTCCTTTCAGGCCTAGCCCAGCCCAGCCAGGTGGCTTTTACCATCCCCTTTCCAGAAGGGAAAGAGTGTTTCCACATTTCCTAACCAAGCAATGGCCGGGTGGGACTCAGATCTGTGTCTGTGTCAGGCTTTTTCATAACAGAACAGGCACAGGTAAGAATTAAAAAAAACCAAAAACAACAAAAAAAAGCTCAAACCCATGTTCTTGGACATTTGTTTGTGGTTCAGTGTTTATTCCCTATAAGCAATCACATACAGATTAAGGAAATGATGCCATTGATCATTTTTTTGTTGACTTTAAGCCTAATGGTTTTGCCTGCAGTCGGCTGCCCAGTCGTGCCTGGCACCCACTCGGCTCATCCAGTAAACCCCTCCTTTCGCTACATGGAGGGCATGGCCCCAACGGCACAACTGAGTTCTAGAATGACTTGGGCACTCTGTCATGTTCAGGCTGTCATGGGAGTAGTTGACATAAAACCTGAAGTAGAATCTGACATAAAAAGTCTTGTTGTCTTCTGTAAATATCCTAATTGCATGACTCCTCATATAATCTCTGGGTTATGCCAAGTAATGCCTTCGTTTTGCTATGTTTATTATGCTGACAAAAACGTGCGAGTACTAAAACTCACCCCCGAGTGAACAGGCAGGGAGTGCTGCTCAGGCTGCTCAGACTTGATAGACAGATGGTGGCGACACATGTGGCGGATGCACCTGCTTGGCCAACCGCTCCTGGCTTTCCGTGGCCTTCCCAGGCCCTGTCCTGAGCACCGCCAGCTCTGCCCTCAGGCCCTGCCCTTGTTGTCTTCACAGCCAGGTCATCATTGTGTTTGGCTGTCCGTCTCTTCCCAGTGTAAGTTATGTGAGGGCAAAAACCTGGTCCACCATGGTCTAGAAGAGACACTCAGCAGGTTTGCTGAGCCCACGGGCATTGCCTGGCGGGAGAGGGTAGTTCATGTGCTCTCGGAGCAAGAAAGAGAGTGGAGTGGCCCCTCCAGTCCCTGCTGAGCTCCCCCCACCCCGCCACCTGCTCTCCTGGCTCTGCCGCCTCCTACCCCAGCCTGGCGGCAGGTTTTCTTCTCTCAGTGACCCCGGATATGTGGAAGAGTGCATGAACTGTGCATGGGGAACCCAGTTCTATTCATCCCCCTGTGTGATGAAACTTAATCATGGGGGAAAGAATCTGTCTGTAAAACACTATGTCTACGTTATCTGAGCCAGAAACATGATCATCTAATAGTTTAAATTGGGTGTTCCTTTATCGGGTCGTCTTCATGTAAATTAAAGCTATAAGATGGGCAGAAACCCCAAAATTAAATAGCATGCTTTATTGATGAATCCATAAGGAAGGAGGCATTTTCCTAACACTCCTGGTGAGAATGCAAAATGGTACAACCCCTGTGGAAGAGAATTTGGCAGTAGCAAAACTACACGTGCATTCACTGTCAGGGCATCAGAATTGATCCCAAAGATACATTGGTAAAAATAGGAAAAGCTCTATGTAAAGACAGTTCACTGCAGCACCATGTGGAATAGCAAAGGATTTTTTTTTTTTTTTGAGACAGAGTCTCACTTTGTCGCCCAAGCTAGAGTGAGTGCCATGGCGTCAGCCTAGCTCACAGCAATCTCAACTCCTGGGCTCAAGTGATCCTGCTGCCTCAGCCTCCCAAGTAGCTGGGACTACAGGCATGCGCCACCATGCCCGGCTAATTTTTTCTATATATATTAGTTGGCCAATTAATTTCTTTCTATTTATAGTAGAGACAGGGGTCTCGCTCTTGCTCCAGGTTGGTTTCGAACTCCTGAACTCAAACGATCCGCCCGCCTCGGCCTCCCAGAGAGCTCGGATTACAGGCGTGTGCCACCGCGCCCGGCCAGCAAAGGATTTTAAACAGCTCAGAATTCCCAAATAAGGCACTGGTTGACTAGACTATGGTACTTGTATCAGATGGAGTAGAACAGAATAAGTCACTCTGTATCTCTGCATATGGCTAAGGAGTGATGGCCAGGGGGTATAATTAAATGGAAACTCAAAGGTGGAGAACAGTGTCTGTGCTACATTTAAAAAGGGGAGACTATGAATATATACATGTTTTCACAAATCTTAAAATGGAAGGAGAAGCCATAGTTTTTTTTTTATAGCTACCTACGGGAGTCTGGAATAGAGGGGAGAGACGTTAAAGTTAGACTTCTGACTCTATGTTGTTTTGTAGATTTGACTTTGGAAATGTGTAGCTCTTTACATCATTATAAAACAAAATGAAGTGAAAGTTTATGACTTTTAAACATTTTGATAATTGTCAGATTTTTCTCTAAACAGTTTGTGCTCTACCTCCTGTCAGCACTTGAGGAGAACACTTTTCTCCCACGACTTTGCCAACACTGGAGCATCTTTTAAAGCTTTGCCAGTCCCATGAGTGAAAAGTCGATTGCCATTTTCTGCGCATTCTCTGATGACTGAAGTGATTAAGCAGTTTTTATTTGTTTATTAGCCATTTTGTATTTCTTTGGTGAAATGCAAGTTCATAGCCTTTTTTATATCAGGAAGATTTTTTTCCTACTGATTTATAAACTCTCTGTATTGTGGCTATCATTTTCATTTGTTGATTATTAACAGGTTCATGGCCTCATCTCCAGTTAAGTTGTTCAGGCCCAGACTATAGTAACTGTTTTTTTTCTGTTGTCTTATATTGATGTTTTCTACAAGAACATGTATGTGCGA
The DNA here is from genome assembly GCA_008750895.1 of Mirza zaza. Lineage (NCBI taxonomy): Eukaryota > Metazoa > Chordata > Mammalia > Primates > Cheirogaleidae > Mirza > Mirza zaza. The sequence goes on from VSMD01030909.1 coordinate 25,161, forward strand.
TACATGCTCATGTTATTCTAGAATTAACTGTGGACCAGACTTCACTGAAGTGTGTAGGTGCTGGGTGGCAGCACGTGAGCTCTCTGAAGCAACACAACTCTTTTCCTCTGTTCGCTTCTCCACTTCTCCTTTTTGTTTTAATTGTCGTAGGGCTTAGTACCATGTCTAAGTAGTAAGTAGTTATAAATGTCCACTTAAGTTGATTGCCAATAAACAGATTTCATTGTCATTTTGGTTTGAGATTGTTCTTGATTTTTAATGACCCATGACAACTGTTTTTCTGTTTTGTCCAATGTAAATACTTGAATGAAACGGTAATTTTTCATTATGTGCACACATATGCATATATATTTTAGATGTAGATTTTTAAAAAGTGTTTATAACTGTTAGCACTTGCCCTTTGTTCATGGATATATTGAACATGTTTCTTTCTACAGGTGATCACTCCATGTAGGAAGCTCATTTTGTGTGCTGATAACAGAAAAGAAATGGAAGATTGGATTGCAGCTCTAAAGACCGTCCAGAACAGGGAGCATTTTGAGGTTAAAAAGGAAAAACATCCTTCTATAAATGCTTGTTGCCTCTGTGGCCCCTACCCTAATGTCCTGCCATCTGATATCTCCCACGTGCAGACCAGCAGTTCTGGAACTCACATTCTCACCATGTTTTTATTATAAAATTAAGGCTGCTGCCCGTCCTTTCTGCAGACCTTCCCACCATGACCCTGTCCTTTGTAAACCTTCCTCCTCCCCTTTCTTGGATATTTTGTTTAATCCTGTCCAAATTGCCACACTTAAGAATTTCAAAGGGACATCTTATCTTTGCCATCTTTATTCCTTTCTTCCAGCCCACCCAGTACAGCATGGACCACTTCTCAGGGACACACAATTGGTATGCCTGTTCCCACGCGAGGCCAACCTACTGCAACGTGTGCCGGGAGGCTCTGTCTGGGGTCACGTCCCACGGGCTGTCCTGCGAAGGTGCGCATGATGTGTTTGTTGTTCTGTTGGGAAAGGTGACCTGAGGTTTTACTTGATAAAGCTTTTGAAATCCAAACACAGTCACCATAAATAAGCCATGGCCTCCCGGTCAGTCAAGGGGAAAGTGATTTCTGTGACTCTATTGTTTATTTTACCTACTGAGGAGTCTTTGTTAAGTCATTTTTTATAGTGCTCAGACAAAGTGAAAAGAAGGGCTGTGGTGGTGAGGAGAAACAAAGAGGAAGTGTAGAGAATGCAGAGGGAAAGACGTTTTTAAAATACTGCTTGGCCCACGGTAGTGATATTCCCTTATGTGGGTAAACTGGGTCCTGGTTATATGGATTGAAAGTGTCTTACAGACATCAAGGTCAGGGCCACATGTTTGAGCGAGGGAGTCTGATGTGGGGCAAGGCCAGTGGTTAGAGCAGGGATTCCAAGCCATGGCTTGTGGCCAAACTCTGCCTTTGGCCTGTTTTTATATAGCTCTCAAGCTTCAGACTGGCTTTTACATTTTAAAATGGTTGGGAAAAAACAGAAGAAGAATAATATTTTGTGACACATGGAAATTCCATGAAATTAAAATTTCACTGTCCATGAAAAAGTGCTGCCTTTGGCTGCTTTCATGCTACTCAGACAGCACAGTTAAGTAGTTGTGATGGAGGTTGCACGTGGCTTACAAAACCTAAAATGTTCACTCCCTGGCCCGTTACAGAAAGTTTGCTGAATCTTGGCCATCCTTGATGTGTGATCTCACTCCCGCCTCTCGTGCCACTGCCATCAGCCTCTAAGCAGGTCACAGTAGTTCAGTTACAAAATGGAGAGTGGTGTTGGTCCCTTTCCTGACTTTTCTAGGCCTGGGGAGTTCTTATGACCCTGTCTGCTCGGCATGGAAAGCTCTTGTCACAGACGAAGCTTGCAGGCTCATTCGTCCCTTCTCTTTCAGTGTGCAAATTTAAGGCTCACAAGCGATGTGCTGTGCGTGCCACCAACAACTGTAAGTGGACCACGCTGGCCTCGATCGGGAAGGACATCATCGAGGACACAGATGGGGTATGTCAGGGGGCCCCGCCCTCCCCCTTCCGTTTCATTCAGGATGGTCACCCTGGGATCAGGTGTCTCGTGGACAGTATGTGGGGACCCTGCGTGGTTGCTGTGCCTCTGGCAGGCGTGCGGTAGGATGGCACTTCATAGGCCCTGCCCTGTTCTCCCCTCACTGGGCGGCAAGGAAGGAGCTTGTTGGGAAGAATGCCTAGTCTGAGTTCACAAAGGGCATTTCTGCCCCTGGGCTCCCAGCTGGCCTTGGGGCCAGAGCCCTGGGAGCGTCCCCAACACGTGTCTCTGCTCGGTTGCAGATTGCCATGCCCCACCAGTGGCTGGAAGGGAACCTGCCTGTGAGCGCCAAGTGCACGGTGTGTGATAAGACCTGCGGCAGCGTGCTGCGCCTGCAGGACTGGCGCTGCCTCTGGTGCAAGGCCATGGTGAGTGCGGGCCCTGTGCCCAAGCTGGTGGGACAGGTCTGCTCCCCACAGGCCCTGGAGGGCCTTGCACCCCTATGTCTTGTGCTGGGGCTTCGCCTTCTTCTGAATCCTGGTACATTCACCCCAGAGGCCCCTTCAATCTGAGAGTCTGGGTGTCGGACTATCTGGTGACTTGACCTTCCCTTTTCTGTCTGGTCATTCTCATTATTGACTGGTTTTTATGTGTGTGTGTGTTCCTTCCTTTTGAGTTTAGTACTGCGTTGTAGACACATGCATACGTGTGTTTTCATGACGCATCACATCATCATACAGCACCATGGCCAGGCTGTGCGGGGTCGTTTGGGACAGGTCAGCTGATGATCTCTGTGGTATGGGAGCAGGAAAGCAGGAGAGGCTTTTCTGAGAGGTTCACTCTCTCGGCGACATTTACAGCAGCCACAGCAACGTGTGAGAGGGAGGAAAAGCAATGGTGTCGCCTTTGGGGTTGCTCTGAGGTTCTGGGTATGGTCATTGTCCTGCTGGGTGAGACGTGCTGCAAGGGGGAGGCGTGGGGAGTCTCTGTGCACTCACTGCCGGGTCTGTCATTGGCAAGTGGCTGCTGCAGCTACCTGATTAGAATGCCTGGCCGCCAGGAGGAAGCCATCTTGCCCCAGGAGCCCTTAATCCAGTCCTGAAAGTTAACGTTAGCAGTGCCTGAGGGGCCACTGGTCGGGCCAGGCCTGTAGCTCACATAGTGTGAGCCACGGCTGGCTCCCACCTGGTGTTTCTGTGTCATGCCTTCTCAAGCGCAAAGCCAGGATGTGGGTGTCATGCCGGGAGCAGGTCAGCCCCATTGAGGCTGGCTTGTCAGCTTCGGGGCAGGGGGATTTCCAGTGTATGTGAAGGTGACACTGCTGGCACGTGGATTCTTGTTTCAGGTGCACACGTCGTGTAAGGAATCCTTGCTGACCAAGTGCCCGCTGGGCCTGTGCAAAGTGTCGGTCATCCCACCGACGGCGCTCAACAGCATCGACTCTGACGGTGGGTACCAAGCGCCCATCCTTCTCACCCGCACCCGCCACCTCCTTCGTGCGTTCTCTCCTCTCCAGCTCTAGGGTTGGTTAGCTTGGTGAGGTGTGGTCGGCAAGAGGTCAGGCACTGCCACAGGGTGGGGAGCTGCGCAGAGGTGGTCAACGACATCCTGACTTTAGGGCATTGCCATTAGACACACTTGAGACCTGAGGCTGGTCCTTTCCTTGGAGGTGAAGAACCTGGGTTATGTGTTGGCTGTTGGCGAGACAGAGTCTGAGGCTTCTCCGTCTTCCATGAGACAGAGCAGCCGGGCCCGTCTCTGTCTGGCTGATGCTGCTTGCTGGCTTGTGGCCACTCTCGCCACCACCACGACACATGTCACATGTTGACAAGTACCAGTGGAGGGGTGGGAGTGCTGGGGCCTGTGGCGGAGGAGAATCAGGTCTAGCAGACTGGGGGCCAGAGGAGACAGCAGCAGGGGGACTTGGACTCCTTGTGGAGACGGCTCCCTTCCGCTCACGTGGGGAATGGCCCCGTGGACCTGTGTTCACTTACCTCTCGCTGACTCGTGGGGTGGGCGCGTGTCAGGTGTGTCCCTTGGGGTACCGTGGCTGCTTAGTCTGCCGTCGGTGCCCCCAGCGTCTTCTGTGGCTCATAGATTTTCCTCTGTCCTGTTCACCCTTGCATCCAGGGTTCTGGAAGGCCAGCTGCCCCCCGTCTTGCACGAGCCCACTGCTGGTCTTTGTCAATTCAAAGAGCGGGGACAACCAGGGTGTGAAGTTCCTCAGAAGATTCAAGCAGCTGCTGAACCCCGCCCAGGTCTTCGACCTCATGAATGGAGGGCCGCACCTCGGGTAGGGGCTTATGAGTATGTCTTTACCGGAGCTTTAGAAGTTTTGTAGATGATGTGCACTTATGAACAAAACAGCAAAGACACAAATTTTTAAATAGGAGAGAAGGCCAGGTACAGTGGCTCATGCCTGTGTAATTCCAGCACTTTGAGAGGCCAACGTGAGAGGATCATTTGAGGCCAGGAGTTCACGACCAGTCTGAGCAACACAGTGAGACCATAGCTCTACAAAAATTAGAAAAATTAGCCGGGCATGGTGGCGCATGCCTGTAGTCTCAGCTACTTGAGAGGCTGAGGCAGGAGGATCCCTTGAGCCCAGGAGTTTGAGGTTGCTGTGAGCTATGATGATGCCACTGCACTCTCGTCTAGGCCATGGAGTGAGACCCTGTCTCTAAATAAATGAAAGGAAGAAGGAAGGTAGGTTGGTTGAGCCTCCTCCTCCCCAGTTTACACTCACAGAGGTACCCACTCTCAGTTGATAGAAGTACATGTCTGTCAGCATTCTACACACCCACATACGCATCTTTTAGACCAAACGGGATCTTACTCTGCCTGCTCTCAGGCAGGTGCTTTCCACCTGTATCAGCGTACAACATTGTGGGTGTGTGTTCATGTCAGTATCTGCAGATCTGCCTCATTCTTTCTAACAGCTGGTCAGTACTGAGGAAGAAGCTTTCTTCTAGCAGGGGCGGGGGGGGGGGGGGGGGGGGGGAGGGAGTGTGTTTGCATCGGGACATGAGAGGCCACTTGGGTGCCTGTGCCGTGAGGCAGGAGAGGTTCATGGGCCTGGGGCCCGGGGCAGAGGGATCATGCTGTTCATGTGCTCTCTGGAGAGCTGGTGTGGGTTCCTTCTGGTTTCGTACTTTCCGTGGGTTTGTAGAAAACATTTGCTTCCGTGAATTTTGCCATTTGAATGAATGCCTTCTTCCTATGGAAGCACCAGTTCCAAGCGGGAGCTCCAAGAGACTCAGTAGCACTTCAGGGACGTTGTCCAGGTTGTGAGGGATGGTGCTCGAAAAGCCTGGTGTCGAGTGTGTGTGTTCCTGGGAGGGGCTGCGTGTGGGGCCAGGTGGTGTTGTGAGGTGACCCTGGGCGGGCTCTCTGCTCGTCCTCAGCTTACGTGCCTGGGGCTGCGGGAACAACGTGCTGCTCCTCACTGCTCCTCTGGTGTCTTCTAGGTTGCTTTCCCCTCCCAGCCAGGCGCTGTTGGAGAACAAATGGTAGCACTTGAGCCTGCTTCCCCGAAGGCAGCATGCCCAAACTTTCTGCAGATGGACTTCTTATCTGCGTGACACAGGGTCACATTCACCACTAGGTTGATAAATAATTTGAGTTAGAAAGTGGGGAAGTGGAGTTGCCATACGTCCCTTGTCGCGACACACCGAGCAGGCTCGGGTTGTTATGAAACACGGTACCAGGGGTGTTGGATGAATGCCTTGGAATGGCTTTGGGCAGGGCAGACTACTTAGCAGAACTTGAGAATAATGCTGATTTGGGCATGTGTGTGTACCTCCACGATTCGTGGTTGGAATTAACATGAGATGAGCTGACTTAGGGAGCCCTCAGAGACATAAGGGGGTTGACCTGTTACAGTCACTTCCCGCGTCTGGGGAGCAGCTCATCCCTCATAGTCCATCACAGGGCCTAGAGCTGCCGCTTTGTCGTTGAGATTCCCAGCCTTGACCTCTTACCCCTCCTCCCGAGAGCAGGGATGCACCAAGGCTGGGTTCCGTGCCGACCCTGACCTGGCGCTGCGTCACCGCGCCTGCCTGTCTGCTGAGTGCTGGCTCTGGTCAGGTACTGAGCTAGAAGCAGGTGTACAAGCCGGTCATATGGGGGCCTGGACACATGTGGGCCGTCAGGAGTGTGTGGCAGGGTGGTCTGTCATCCAGTGCGTGATGTACAACTTCTTTGGGAACCCAGAGAGGGGTCTTACAAATCAAACTGTGGCTCTGTCAGTCTCCCCGTGGAGCTAGCATTTGAGGAGCACCAGCGTCCCGATGGCTGCAGGGGAGGTCGGGAGCCTTCCAGGCAGAGGTGCTGCCCGTGCAGATGCACAGCAGAAGAGAGCGCCATGGGACACTGGGCCAGGGAGTGGCAGGCACTGGGCAGAAAGGGGCAGCTGCAGGTCAGGAAGGGCCGCAGGGGCTGGCTGAGAGGTTTGACCCTTTCCTGACATGAAGGGCAACCTCATAAAGTGAGACTTGACAGGACTCATGTTTTAGAAAGATCTCCCTGGAAGCACAAGTGGGAGGTGTCCAGGAAGAGTGACAGGTGGATTAGGAGGCTCCTGTGTCTCCACGAAAGCATGGTGGGGGCCTGAGCCAGCCGTGGTGTGTGGGAGTGGAAGAAGGCTGCTAGGAGAGGCCAGCCTCTGTCGGTGGTGGCACTGCCATTCTTAGAAGAGGGACAGGTCCTATTGGAGGCACTATAGGACTCTGCAGTGGTGTGTTCTGGTGGGCAGGTATGTCGGCCTTCAGGAGCAGCCTGGGGTCAATTCAGGCTCATTAGCACTTTTGTTCTCCTTAAAGCCAAAACATGGATGGGGAGGGTGAGGAGGGAGTAGCCACAGCAGTGGGGATGCTGAGGGGGAGGGGAAGGGTGGCAGGGGACCTGAGGAGCCAGGAGGGGAGCAGGCATGGGTCCCTGTGCCCAGAGGACCCACGGGCCCAGGCCATAGGTGCTGCAGATGGGACATGGCATCTGTCAGCCTGAGGCTCCGAAGTAACCAGAGCAAGTGCTGGGTGGGGCCTGACTGCAGGCCTGCGGACAAGTGGGGGCTGCGGGTGCAGGGCGGTCCAGGGGCATGGTGAGTAGGTCAGCAGAAGCTGCATGCGGATGGGGCAGGTGAGGGACAGTGACGTAGGCTGGGCTTGTGCGGCTGTGACTAGGGCTGCAGAAGCTGTGCCCACGAACCCAGCAGGAGCTGGCATCTGAGCCAGGATGAAGTGTTGGCACACTATCAAGTCTGCGGTGTCTGCTGAGGATCCATCTTGGGCTTGCAGGGGCTGGGGCCCTGGCTGGAGGGGCTGGGTGGGCCCCAGAGCCTCTGTTGTCCTCGACAAAGCAGGCCTGAGCACAGGGCTGTGTAGACAGTTGATGTCGTGTGTTAGAGCCTCTGCACACGTGCGCTCGGCCTCTGGCATGGGCCAGCCGCGAGGAGCACAGATACAGCTGGCCCAGGACTGACGAGCCTGTTGTGTGTCCTATAGCATGCATGTTGTTCCACCGACTTTCTCTTTTCTCTGCAGCTTACGGTTATTCCAGAAGTTTGACACATTCCGGATTCTAGTTTGTGGCGGGGATGGCAGTGTTGGCTGGGTCCTTTCCGAAATTGACAGCCTCAACCTTCACAAACAGGTACCTGGACATGAGGAAGCCCAGCCCAGGGGAGAGGGTGCCCAGGCAGAGAGGTCATGCAGTCTCAGCTCCTTTTCATCTCGTGGTGCCTGTTCTCAGATGGGGGCCAGCACAGGTTGTGTGGATTGTGGCCAGTGGGGACAGGAGCGTGGAGGCTCAGGGGCTCCAGCCGTGACTGAATGGGCAATGCACGTCCGCAGTAGGGGAGCTACAGAAAGAAGAGTCCTCGAGGGACCTAGGAGGGGAGCAGGTCTGGGGGGGCTACCCCTCCTGTCCCCCCGTTGGCTCTTTATTGACTTGTGGCTTGATGCCTCTTGCTTGTGAGGAGAGGACAGAAATATACTTTTCTCAAGTTAGAGTTATAGGTCACTAAGCTTAGTGTTTTGTATTAAAATAAAAAGACTTTCCTGATTATGTATGAAAAAGTGTTCGTATGTTCATTGAATTTTCACTCCCAGCCACTGCTCTCCCCACGTGATCAGCCGCAGCTAACATTTTGCTGACTCTCAGACGTCTGTTACGATACATACATGTAATGCATAGTGCAGTTTAGTTTAAATGGGCCATATTGCCCATGCTCTTCTGCTACTGCATTTTAAAAATCACTAGTACGTGGACGCCTCGCGCTCTGCGTCTGTAAATAGGGACGTGGGTGGGAGTTTCCCACGCGACGGCGCCGGGCGCCCTGGGCTAGTTCACCTCCCCACGGGTGGGCGCTTACCCTGCTCCACAGGGACAATGGACCGAAACCAGGTATACGCGTCCCAGTTATTTCCTCTTTAGCAGCACACCCAGATTTAAATATTGAGGTGCATTGCCACACTCCTCCATCAGGGCCACGTAGCCCGTCCTTTCCCATGCGCTGTCCATGTGTTCATATCTTCAGATTTTGCCCAGCTAAGGAGACAACACGATACATGTCTTATTTTGATTTCTTTAATTACTAGTGAAGTTGAACATCTCAGTTGATAATGAAGTTTTAAATGAATTGCCTGTTCATGTTTTTTTTTGCCTGGTTCTGTCTTGGAAATACACTTTTCTTTTTTAAAAAAGTTGATGTCTAGCTGGGCGCGGTGGGTCATGCCTGTAATCCTAGCACTCTGGGAGACTGAGGTGGGCGATTGCTTGAGGTCAGGAGTTCGAAACCAGCCTGAGCAAGAGCGAGACCCTGTCTCTACTAAAAATAGAAAGAAATTAATTGGCCAACTAATATATATAGAAAAAAAGGCTCATGCCTGTAATCATAGCACTCTGGGAGGCCGAGGCGGGCAGATTGCTTGAGGTCAGGAGTTTGAAACCAGCCTGAGCAAGAGTGAGACCCTGTCTCTACTATAAATAGAAAGAAATTAATTGGCCAACTAATATATATAGAAAAAATTAGCCGGGCATGGTGGCGCATGCCTGTAGTCCCAGCTACTCGGGAGGCTGAGGCAGCAGGATTGCTTGAGCCCAGGAGTTTGAGGTTGCTGTGAGCTAGGCTGACGCCACGGCACTCACTCTAGCCTGGAGACTCTGTCTCAAAAAAAAAAAAGTTGATGTCTAAGGATTATTGTTACTTGAACTCCTTATCTATCATTGTAGGTATTTTTTTCCTGGTTTGTCATTTGTCTTCAGTATCCTTGAGGTTTTTTTTTCACCTTCAAGATTTTTGTCATATTGAGAGAAACTTACCCATTCGCCAACATCATGAAGATTTTTGCATTTTTTAATACTGTTTATTTTGGTCCATTAAAAAAAAATTCCCGTCTTCTTTGTAACTTGAACGTATTTTCCAGTGGTTTTGTATTCTCTCCCCAGCCCTGCCCACTTTGTGGTATTTACTGGAGTGGTGGTAGCCGTGGGCTGGCCCACCGTGACCACGAGCCAGCTGCTCAGGAAGAGAAATAATGCCACCTGGTGGTGGGTTGGAGCAGTCCACTCAGGTCCAGTTTCAAGTTTTGTTGAGTTTGGGGATCATTTACAAGTTCACTATGGATAGTTAGGAAAACAGTGAAACCTTGTCGTTCATTTTCACCCGTGAACATTATCTCCTTTGAATTTTCGGTGGCACTTGATGCTCCGGCCGCTCCGTCTGTGGGACCCCAGCCCCCTTGGTGTTTCTTCTCTTCCTGGTTGCCCCATCTTTGTAGGGGCTTCTCCTGCCTCACCCTCCCTTTAAAGACTTTGTCCTCAGAGCCTTGCTGGGCCTCTCCTCCTCCACATTCCTCCTCAGAGGACAGCTCAGCAACTCACAGGGCTTTTGCTGCCATCTCTGTCCTGGGGGCCTCAGTTACAGCTGAGCCCTGGGCTCTCTGGCTGTCTCATGGTGCGGTGAGCTTCCAACACCAGCTGTCACTCAGCCTCAGCTTCATTCCTTTCCTTGGAGTCTGGGGACATTACCATGCAGATGTCCGAGCCAGAAATCTGACAGTGGTTCTTGATTCCATCCTCTTCCCCCATCATTTCTCGCTAATTGCTGGGCTCAGTCCTGTCATCCCATAGTCCCCTGCCCATAGCCATGTCCCCAGTCTGAGCCACCTGAATGGTGAAGAGCGTCTGTGCTGAGCCCCTGGCCTCTGTCCCTCCACCACTCAGCCAGTGACCTTCCTGGGGCAGTTGTGCCCACACATCCCCTAGCTTTCTGCAGTGGCTTCCCTGGCTTTAGGAAAGCTTACAGAGCCCCAGATTTGGCTCCTCCTTCTCTGCTTCTATCTCCTCTTTCCTCAGTGCCCTCCCTGCTGAGCTCCAACTTGCCCTTTCACAGTTGTGTCACCTTGCTACCTGGAACACCACCACACCTGTACACGTCCCTCCTTTTCCTTTAAGCCTCTAGGAAACCCTTACTGAGGCCCCAGCCCTTCTGAGCACCCCTCAGTGCTGGACCCTCTCCATCTGCGCGTCGCGCTCTGCTGTCCTTGCTCGCTCCTGCCTGCTGCCCTCCCAGACCGAGCTCTTGATGAGATGGTACCTTGCATTGTGCTTGCTGTCTCTGTACTTGCAGCTGGGAACGGAGGGCTGTGCGGTGCTTCAGGGAGGGCTGCAGGCCTGATGACTGGCGGGTCGCTGCACTGTCAGCGTTGAAGGCTGGAGAGTTCTGGGGCAGCCAGTGTCTGGGGGCCTCCCAAGCACTCAGGTGGCATGGTGGCGATTCCGTGAGGACTCTGGGATGGGAATGCCATGTGGAGGGTGGGGCCTGAGCAATGCACAGAGTCTGTTTGGGGAATGGCAGGTGGGTGGGTGTAGACTGAGTCCTGGGGCATACGTGCTCAAGTGTGATGTTCAGACTATGGGTGGTCCTGGCCCCTTTTTTTGATAGGATTTAGAAGCCACTGAAGATGTTTTTAGAGGAGTGAAGTGATACTAGTGATGTTTTTGGAAGAAGAATTTGGCATTAGTAAGATATTGTAGTGGATGGAGAGACAGGTGGTGGGGACTTACAGAATGAGCCTTCAGGGTCGTGGTCATTGCAGCAAACATGGGAAGGAAGGGGATTTGGGGAATATAGATCAGAGAGGTCCCAAGGGGTTGATCGTCAAGCTGTGACCACAGCTGAGAGACATGGGAGAGGGAGGGGTCGATGACCCTGGCATTTTCTGTCAGATTACAAAGACTATCTGTCCCCTCTGGTGGACTCTGCCTGTAACGTATACATGGTTCTAGATGAGCTCTCTTGCACCTCATTTAGCTGTCGTCGTAGGGCTGGGAGGTGGTTCTCATTCTCAGGTGCTTGACTGCCTTCTCTCCACTGTTTCTGTTAGTGTCAGCTGGGCGTGCTGCCACTCGGGACAGGGAACGACCTGGCGCGCGTGCTGGGCTGGGGCTCGGCCTGTGACGATGACACCCAGCTGCCCCAGATCTTGGAGAAGCTGGAAAGAGCCAGCACCAAGATGCTGGACAGGTGAGTGGGGACGTGTTCTAGTGCCATATGAGTGGAAGTTCTTCTGAGAGACAGGCCACCTTGACTAGTGTTCTTAACCTGGGATCTGTGATGAAGTTATTTGTAAAAATTTGACCTTTAGCATATGTTATTTTCTTATGGTAGTCTTTGATTTTTGGTCAGATTATGAAGAGGATTAAAACAAACAAAACAGGTTAAGAATCATGCCCTAGAGTGGTCAGATCTTCTCATGAGGCCAAACCTAAATCCATCAGGGTGCCTCAGTCCAGCATCTAATACCCATTGGCAGAGTGCTCCTTGTTGCATTTTGGAGCAATCCATTTTCTTACATCCTATTCTCAGAAGTAGTTTTGGGTAATTGTCCTCTAGTGCTTAGAGATACCCCTTGGCACCTTCCCTGAGCAAGGTACTTGTGAGCTAGATGCATGACACTCTGCAGGTATCCATCAGATGCTAACCCAGCCACCCCCAGAACCCTGGAGCTCTGATTACAGGTGGGCGTGCAGTGCCCCCACCTCTTCAGGGCCTCCTTGGACTGCCTCTGGGGCCCGAGAAGAGCTGGCGTGGACCAGCTGTCTGAAGGAGGGCAAAGCGTTTCTCCCAGAAGCAGCATCTCAAAGGCAGCCGTTCATGGGTGTATTTCTCCAGTGTATTTCAGTGGAGCGGTGGTGCCCTGTTGCTTGTGGAGGGGATACCTTTGTTCTCAGCCAGGTGAAGAGCTGGGTCACAGATGCAGAACTATGACAGAGGGCTTGAAAATGAAGTTTCAAGGCCCTAGCCATGGCAGGGGGGAGGGTGCAGGGTCTGCCCTTGGGGGTTGCCTGTCCTGCCCCAGCTCATGGTGGGCGGCGCTGACCTTGTGCACGTGCAGGTGGAGTGTCATGGCATACGAGACCAAACTGCCCCGGCAGGCCTCCTCCTCCACCGTCACCGAAGACTTCAGCGAGGACTCCGAGGTATGCCAGGCCGCTGTCCACAGCCTGCTCAGTGGTCTCACCGCCCCACCTAGCCGTTCCCGCTGCCCCCACCCCCCCGCCCTGCAGAGGTTCTAGGTGAACCTTAGGCTGAGCTGGCAGCCGGGTGGATTCTCACTCCCCTTGGCAGAGGATTTTGGGCTTAGTGACATGTACGGGTTTCCTGAGGTTATCACCAGGCCTGGGGGGCTTCACACAGGCCTTTCGCATGACTTACCACTCTCAGTGCATCGCATCAGCTCCTCAGCGTCCCCTGCATGGCCACGCTTGTTCCTTCCCCTGCCGTTCCCCTGTGCCTGGAATGCCCAGTTGTTCCTCAGCCTCCCACTCCCCTGGGACATCCCAGCCCCTTCGGCAGCCTACTCTAGGTCGACTGCGAATTCTTCTTTGTGTCGGGTGGTTGTCACTGTTACGGTTTAACACTCTGACATGTCCCCTTGGGGCACAGACTGGCTTTGTATTCTTTTTTCATACCCTGCTCTGGCAGCGGCGGTGCAGCCCTAGCCGTGCTCATGCCTGCTGGGCGGGTGGCCGCCAGCTGCGTGTGAGCTGGACTCTGCCCAGGGCAGTCCCCATAGGGCAGTCCCCATTCGATGGGCTGGGGCAACAGGAAGAGGGAGTTTTGTCAGGGGCGAGGCAGCAGTCTGCGCACGAGGCTGCAGGCCTGCTGGGCTGCTTCCACATGGCCTTGTGAGCTGGGGAAGGGGGTGTGTGGTTTTGAGTTTGTTTTTTTTGAGAGAACAAATAAGTATGTGTGCAAAGACCCAAATATTTACTATTTGGCCATTGGTAAAGTTTGCTGACCCCGGGGCTAGGCCCTAAAGAGAGCGGTTATCACTCCCGCACAGGGTACAGCTCAGCAGGTAGGGCAGCTCGTGAAGAGAGTGACTCTCATCGAGAGAGACAAAGTGCGTGTGCATGTACACACACACACACAGACACATACGCGTGCGTGCTCTTGTGATAGCGTTCGCAGCCAGATGGCAGGTGAGGCCTCTGCTGTGAGCAGAACCTAAACCACGGAGCCTGCCCACCAGCAGCTCACCTACCATAGGATGAAAAGGGAGTAAAGGCTGACGTTCCTAGCACAGGCTGGTGTGGTGATCTCTGACTGAACACTTGTGAGCTGTTCGTACATTTTTACATCTTTTTCTTGGTTGAGATCCACCCTTTCCGTTTGTCCACAGCTTGATGAAGCTTTTGAGACCTCTCACAAAGCACTGGTGAATCTCAGGTTAGGATTTGGAAGTGCAGCTTTGCAGGGCGTGACAGTGTCGGTTAGGAGAGAGCCCTGGGTTGTATGCCGCCAGGGAAGCTGGTGAGAGATTCACCGGGGCTCAGGAGCTTTGGGTCACAGAGGCTAACAGGCCCCCACTCTGTTTTGGGGAGATTGCAGGTGCAGCAAATTCTCTTCTATGAAGACTCGGTTGCAGCCCATCTTTCTAAAATCCTGACTTCGGACCAGCACTCAGTGGTGATCTCCTCGGCCAAGTGAGTGCCTGGCAGCAGCAGCGGGGAAGGCAGAGCTCAGGCAGGCGGGTGCCCGGGGCCCAGCCTGGAGCCCTCTTTAGACGTGTCCTTCTGTCTCCCTCCTAGAGTGCTCTGCGAGACAGTGAAGGACTTCGTGGCCCGGGTGGGAAAGGCCTATGAGAAGACGACCGAGAGCTCAGAGGAGTCGGAGGTCATGGCCAAGAAGGTCCGTACCCGGGTGGGGGCGGGCTGGGGGCCGTCCCAGTGCAGAGAAGTGCGCTCTGCATGCCGCTGTGTTCTCCTCCAGTGCTCCGTCCTGAAGGAGAAGCTGGACTCGCTCCTCAAGACCTTGGACGACGAGTCCCAGGCCTCATCCTCGCTGCCCAACCCACCCCCAACCATCGCCGAGGAGGCCGAAGACGGTGACGGGCCGGGCAGCATCTGCAGCTCCACTGGGGACCGCGCGGTGGCAATGGCCTGCCCGGCCCGGCCCCAGATATTCCGGCCCCGGGAACAGCTCATGCTAAGGGCCAACAGCCTGAAGAAAGCGATTCGCCAGATCATCGAACACACAGAAAAAGGTAACTGGTCTCTTGCTGAGAGGTGGCTTTCTTTCGGCAAGCGCTGGCATTCTCCGTGTTCCCTTGAATGTCGTGGTGACAGAAGGCACACACTGGGACACCACTCTGGCCTGTGGGGTTCAGACTCCAGGTCCCTCTCCTGGCCCTTGCTGTCTTCACCGTGAGCACACAGACTCCCCTCCTTAGTGGGAGCCATGAGGTCACAGCGTGCCCGCCCTGCCTCTCCGGGTCAGCTGGGGCCCCTCTCTGGCATTTGCCTTCCTCCCCATCATTTTTAGCCTCTCAGCCTCCTCCTCCCAGCCTGTGAGCCTGGATTCCCAGCGGCTTCATACTGACCTGTGTCAGGCCAGGAAGAAGGCGGGTGGGCTGGGGACTCAGCGGTCTAAACCTTCAGCCAGAGGACATTCGATAGAAACGGGGAGGGAACGCAGGCTGCTGTTGTCCTTACTGTAATGCCACGTGCTCAGTTGCAAATGCTCTTTCCTTGCGCAGCTGTTGATGAGCAAAACGCCCAGACCCAAGAGCAGGAGGGGTTTGTGCTGGGTCTCTCTGAGTCGGAGGAGAGGATGGACAACAGGGTATGCTCACCACTGTCCCAGAGCGAGAGCTGTGGGGCCACCAAGGGGAGGAGCCAGCGCAAAGGTACCAGCCTCCTCCCTCTTCCCTCAGTGCTGCCATCAGGGCCTGGGTTGTGGTGAGACCTGGCACGCTTGCAGTGGGAGTTTTAGGGTGCTTTCTCATGACTGCTTTGGTCACTTGGCCGTGTAGACTCACAGCCCACGGATGCCAGGAGAACCAGTGGGGAGGGGACCCTCCTTGCTGAGGAGTTCCTGGTGTCTTGCCCTCGCTTGCTTCCTCAGAACCTCGCTGTGCCCTGAAGCACTGCTCAGAAGGGGCTGTGTCTGACAGGGACGGACCCTTGCCCCTCCTGGAATCTGTTTGTGTGGAGGGCACTGTCAGGCCAGTAGGAGCACTGCTCAGAGTTGACACCATGGCCATTAGATTGCTACCCCTCAGAGCTCTGCCATGCGTGGACTCCATCTTCCATGCCCAGACTGAGATTAGGGGTCACTCCCTCCCTCCTGTGCCACCATCGCCACCTGTGTCCACCCTCCAGATGAGCCCAAGCCCTTAGCGTGTCACACGAGCCCGTGCTCTGCTCTGCCCCCTCACTCAGGGCCGCCTTTATCTCACACGCTTCCCACGGGCTGACCGGTGGTCTGTCACCTGCCCCCCCAACCCCCCGTTTATTTTGTTAACGTGCCCCCAGGGTTTCGATAGTGTTCCGAGTTGAACGTCCTCAGGTTTTCTGTTCTGTCGTGACAGTGTCTAAAGCCCCCTGTGAAAAGCTGATCAGCAAAGGAAGTTTGTTGCTGGGCAGCTCTGCTTCTCTTCCCCCGCAGTCGGGAAGCCGGGACGGCCTGCCCGCACTGAACACCAAGATCCTGTACCCAAGTGAGTGTCCCTTCTCAGCTGGGCCAGCAGGAGGGCCAGCCAAGGGACCCTTAAGCAGCAGCTGGGCACTGGGAAAGGAGGAGTAAGAGAGGGTCACTGGCTTTTGGGAGTTGCTAGGTCCTGAGAAGGTTTAAGCGTGACTGTGAGAAGTGCCCTTTTTAAACACGGTGTGCAATGTCCACGTAGCGCCTTGGGAAGCCCAGGAGGCCCTCTGGGAAGCCAGCGCTTGAGTCAGTGAGCTGCGTGCCTGGAGAGGGTGGGGTGGGCCACTGCGGCGGGGGAGTCGTGGCATTGCTGCGTTGCTTCCGTGAGCCCCAGACGTAGGAGAGCGAGGGTCTGGTCACCTGGAGTGTTCCTTGATGTTTCTGTCTCATAGGTGTTAGTTTCTACTGCCCAGTATGTGTTTGTTCCACACATATGGGCTGATGTTGGCAATTTTTGACCTGAGACTATTCATTGTCAGAATTTGGACATGCTTGTACATAATTTTGGACATGTCTAATTGTAATGATGTTCTGCAGACTGCAAGTCCCTTGGCCTCAAAGACGAGAGTCTGTCAGGTCTGTGGATCTGGCCAACGTCCCCTCCTGCTTTTTTGTGTCTCCTGCAGGTGTTCGGGCTGGCATGTCCGGGTCCTTGCCTGGGGGCTCGGTCATCAGTCGCTTATTGATTAACGCCGATCCCTTTAACTCCGAACCAGAAAACCTGTGAGTATGAGGGTAAACGAAGCCGGCACAGTGTTTTGAGAATGCTGGAGCTTGGAAAAGTGGGTTTCAGAACTAACTAGCGACATTAGTGAGCAGCTGACCAGCCGAGCCTTCTCCAGCTGGTGCTGGCTGAGAAGGAAAACCAAGAAGGGGAGTGGGCTCAGCTCGGGAGTATGACTGGAAGCCACAGCTGCGAGTCTGCCCAGAAGCGATGGCAGCCTCCCTCCCAGGGCCCTCGGCCGGTGCACAGCGAGTCCTCTGAATCTGAGTCACCTTCTGCCGCCTTCCTAGGCCATCGGCAGGCTCAGATGTGCCCACCGGAAGCCACCTTTGCACTGGCTGTCCATGCTGTCCTGCCCTCGGCTCCCCCATGATGAGCTTTCCCCATAGCCACTTCTTCCTCGTACCCTCCCTTCTGCTTACCTTGTTGTGATGCAGAGTCACAGATCCTGGGCTGCAAAGCTCACCGTGTGTTCTCCTCTGCTGCCTCACGGCCCCCCAGGGAGACCTGTCCTGTTTTTAAACTCCGAGGAGGAATGAGGGCCTGTTGGCCTGCTCTGGCCATTTGTGGCCACCCTCTGGGGACACGGCCTTCTCCCTCTGCTCAGTTTCTCAGGCAGCGAGGATGTTCACACAGCAGTTTAATGGGGTCGTCTTGTGCATTAGAGAACATTGTGGAGACAAGCGTTGTTTTGAAAACGCATTCTTCTAGACTTTTCTTTCTTATGGCTGATTGCTGGTTCCGGGTAGCTGGCGACGGCTGAAAGTTGCCAGCCATTCGTTTGGCGTGGTCAGGGACAGTGACAGTGAGCAGTGTGTGGTTCACAGAGGCTCCGTGGCTTGGGGAAGTGGAGCTCTGGATTCCAGGTGCTGGCCTGCTCCTGGGCTAGTCTACTGTGCCCCCACCTGCCTGGGCCTCCAGGCCTTAGCCTTCCCTACGTCGCTTTCCTCTGCAAGGCCAGGGCTGTGGTCCTCCTGATCTAGATACTAATCCTTTCTTTGGCTCCTTCATCTGACATTGTTGAGCTTCCACGCCCGGCTGAGCCCTTTGGTCTCTTTACCTCTCTCCTCTTCACGTGGGGAGACAACGCCATGTTTCCTCGCTTTCACCCTTGGTGGTGTGCTGGGGCCACGCCGTGTGGGCCCCAGGACTGTGGCCAGGGTCGCTGGGCCTTTTGCAGGCCTCGAGCCTGTCTCCGCCTGCCCAGGCAGCTGCCACCCCTCTGCCCCCAGCCTCTGAGCCCAGTGTCTCTACCTCCTCCCCTGTCCCTGTGCCCTGTTTCTCTGGCTTGGATCTCTCTTTTCCCAGGACCTATAAATACTGGTCAGTCACATGGTCTTCAGCTTAGTAAACAGTTTTTGCTCTCAGCCAGCTGTTCCACACTTGAATTAGATACATCACAAAAGCACTTACAAGTGCTGATTGGTTCTCAGATCAGGCTGCCAAAGCTTAGTAAGCTAAAATGTGTCAGAATTTGGGTCCAGGCAGCATTCTGGGGCCCCACCACCCTGTTGAGCCTCCTGGCAGCTTCCGGCTGTGGCTCCTGCTTGCCACTCCTCCTTTCCCCCGCGGCCCTGGGCCCCGTGGCTGTGGAGGAGGCTCGGCCCTGGCCCTGCGCAGAGCGGAGGCGGCGCCTGCAGCCGGGTGGGGTGAGAAGCCAGAATAAGACAGTCCCGTCAGCAGAGCATCCGGGCAAGGGGAAGTTTGTTGCCATGGGCCTGGGATGGACGTTTTCAGTTCATTTTCCTTTTTAATTTGGTGACTGCTTTGATTAGGTCTAGGGACGTTTGAGAAATGTTTTGTGATCCAGAGTTCAAACGTGTGTTTCTGTGCCATAAAGATATCGTCACTTTTGTCACTGCTGGTGGGACTGTAAATGGTGTGCAGCTGCCCCAAAGGTTAAACCTGGAGCTTCCATGTGACCCAGCAGTTCTGCTACAGGGTGTAAATGCCCCAGAGGATTGAAGATGTCTGTGCTGGAACTTGGATATAAATGTTCATACATAATAACCAAAAGTGAGACAACCCAGGTGCCTATCAGCTGATGAATAATAAAATGGGGTATTACTTGGCAATGAAAATGAGGTACTGGCACGTGCTATAAACATGGATGAACTTTGAACACATCATGCTAAGTAAGGGAAAGCCAGACACGTCCTTTGTATAAAAGACCACGTCCTTTATAATCCCATTATGTGACACGTCTACAGCAGGCACAGCTGTAGAGACAGAAAGTAGATTAGCCGTTGCCAGAGGCTGGGGAGTCGGGAGCTGAGGGTTCACGGGCACAGACTTACTTTCTGGAGCGATGAAATGTTGTAAAATTGATTGTATAGCGATGGTTAAATGACTGTGAATGCACTAAAAAATCATTGCTTTGTATATTTTAAATCGGTAAGTGACATGTGAATTATATCTCAGTAAATCTCTTACAAGAAAAAAAAGAAAAAGGCTCTTGTGATTGACGTAAGATTCGCCTTTGCAGAGAGTGTTATACAGAGAAGTGTGTCATGAACAACTATTTTGGCATTGGCCTGGATGCAAAGATATCCTTGGACTTTAACAACAAGCGTGATGAACACCCAGAGAAATGCAGGTAGGGGACAGACTTCGCATCTGCATGGCTTCTCCTTCCAGGTGGTAGGGAACTGCTGGAGTCAGCAAGTTAGAGCTGAGCGGAGCGCTAGGGCGCAAGGTGGAAATGGCCTGCGTCGCTGGTTGTCGGGAGAGGAGCGGGAAGCAGTCCAGGAAGCCAGCCTGGGAGAGGTTCCACCCCTAGGGCTGGCTATTTTGGGGCAAATGCCACATGAGAAAACCAGTGACGGTGGTCATTGGAGTGGGCTGTGTCTCTTAATGAGGGTCCCATCTGTGATGCTATAGTGAAGGGGCAGGTGACATAAAATGTGCTGGGGAGTCGCAGCCCCCGCCACGTGGTTGTGGGAAAGTCCGTGTGCACATCAGCAAGCCGGGAGAACCGGCGGCCTGGTGCCTCCCGCAGGCAGGGCCAGAGCCTGCCACGCCCGTGAGAAGTCTCCTCTACAGAGGCAGCCCTGCTGAGGTACTTGGTCTCTTCCCTACGATGCCCACATGTTCACCCTCCTGGCCTGGGCAGAGGATGGGAAAAAACGGGAAGGGTCCTTCCTAGGCTGAGGTAGAAATGGCCTCTTCTCAGTAGAAACCGAAGTGGGGGACAGACTCCTCCCACACCACCGCAGAGTGATGGCCGGGAAGAGACTGTTCAGCTTGGACGTTCTCAGGACAGCAGGCGGAGGGGCCCTGGCAGGAGGTGGGAGCCGCCGGGGCGGAGTGTCGTGGGCGCAGTGCCGGGACGCCGGCACTTGTGGAGTCCTCACCTGCTGGGTCAGGAGTGGCCGGAGCAGACTGAGCCACGTGACCCGGCCTCTGTCCTCCACGGGTGTCACCGACACCTTGAGGGAGGCCACACTCACACCTGAGGGGTTGCCATATTAGCTATTGCTCAAGTTATATATAGTTGGAAATTTCTAGGAAAACAACAGCATAAGGACTCAAAAGACCTTTGAACTCTGGGGCTCTTCAGTGGAGGAAAGTGG
Source organism: Mirza zaza (assembly GCA_008750895.1). NCBI lineage: Eukaryota > Metazoa > Chordata > Mammalia > Primates > Cheirogaleidae > Mirza > Mirza zaza. Next base: position 45,477 of record VSMD01030909.1, read on the forward strand.
CTCAGGCGTCCCCATGGACACAGCTCCGTTACATAGCACGTGACGGTGGGTCAGAGCATTTAAAAATCCCTGTTAGTCCAAAAGCAATTGGAAAAGTATTAAAATAATATTAAAACGTGGCCGGGCGCAGTGGCTCACGCCTGTCATCCTAGCTCTCTGGGAGGCCAAGGTGGGCGGATTGCTTGAGGTCAGGAGTTCGAAATCAGCCTGAGCAAGAGTGAGACCCCATCTCTACTAAAAATAGAAAGAAATTAATTGACCTACTAATATATATAGAAAAAAAAATTAGGTGGGCATGGTGGCACATGCCTGTAGTCCCAGCTACTCGGGAGGCTGAGGCAGCAGGATTGCTTGAGCCCAGGAGTTCGAGGTTGCTGTGAGCTAGGCTGACGCCACAGCACTCACTCTAGCCTGGCAACAAAGCGAGACTCTTTCTCAAAAAGAAAAACAAAATAAAATAATATTAAAACATAATTTAGAGAAAAATAAATAGTTGAATGGGCATGTATAATATATTCTTCAAGCCTTGGAACTCTGGTTTACCCTTTCTTGAGTTTATATTGAGAGCTTTCAAAAGGTCTCTAGAAAAATTCCATTTCTATGACTCTGTCATAGGAAGTGGTTGGAAATGTTGGTAAAGAGGCGGGTACAAGGAAGGGCTCACTGCCTTGGAAGTCACAGAGCGCAGGGTGGGCGCCCCGGAGGCCCGTCAGCGGGAACTGCGTGGGTGGCTGGCAGAGGCGCGCAGGGCACCCCTGTCTGCGAGGAACCACGGGCCCGGTGTGGGGTGAGCCATGTGGGCCAGTGAGCCCATCTGGAAATCAGCACCCGCAGCAAACTGGGGACGTGCACTGGAGCAGCCGTCACTGGGACATATGGAAGGAAGTGTTGCGATTATAAAGATTATTTTCTCCTTTGTGCTCTTCTGTATTTTCCAAATTTTCTGTGGTAAGGCAGAATTTTATAGCCAGAAAAAAAATCATGATGTATAAAATTTTTGTGTTTTTCAGGGTATAGTTACTCTCTTGGCAAAATTGACTATTTAGCACAATTTCCTGTTGGTAAATATATCTCTTTATGTATATCTGGGAAAACGAGAATGTGTCCTCCTTACGTTCAGGTGTTACTGCTGTAATGACTGCTGGGTTAGCCCACGTGTGGTCCGACGCCTCCCAGCGTCACGGCACGCCTCGGGCCGACTGCAGGGCAGGGCCAGGCCCACGGCAAGGCTGTGTTTCTGTTTCCAGGAGTCGAACCAAAAACATGATGTGGTATGGAGTCCTCGGGACCAAAGAGTTGCTGCACAGAACCTACAGGAACCTGGAGCAAAAGGTCTTGCTGGAGGTGAGCAGGAGTTATCCCTGGCATGGACGTTAGCTAACCACTAGGCCCATCTGTTCCCCTGGTGGCTCTTTCCTCACTGCATGGGGACTCCCTCCCTCTCCCTCCCCAGCCCGGGTGTGGATGCTGGAAAGAAGGACCCGCTGATCCTGTGCATTTCTCTTTTCTTTTCTTCTGCGTTTCTGCTGCTCAGTGTGATGGGCGGCCGATCCCACTGCCCAGTCTTCAGGGAATTGCCGTCCTCAACATTCCTAGCTATGCTGGAGGGACCAACTTCTGGGGGGGCACCAAGGAAGATGATGTACGTATGGGCATGCGGGCACAAGCTCAGGGAGGGGAGGAATGGTGGGGTGGTCTTTTGGGTGACTCAGATACCTCCCTGTGCTGGCACCGGGTTGCCATGGAGAGCAAGACAGACAGGACAGGGCCCCCAGAGACTGATTGTCTAGAGGGCCAGGCAGAGCGGTATTGGCGGAGAGGGATGGGGTATGATGGGGATTGGAGGATGGGTGGGTCAGGGAGCGCTTCTGGGAGGCTGAGACCTGCAGGAAGACTTGAGTTTATCAAATCAGGTGGGCAGAGAGGAGAGGAAGGCTATACTACTAGCCTATGTGAAGGCTCGGGGGCAGGACAGGGCATGGGGCGTGGAGGACATGGAGGAAGGTCCCCTGACTGCAGTATGCAGCAGGTAAGTGGTCTGCAGGGGCCTGGATCACGTTTGGCTGTGTAGCTAGGGAAGAAGTTTGGAATTTGTGCTACGAACTGTGCGAAGGTGCTGGTAGGTTTAACCAGGAGGATGGCTCCCTTTGCGCACAGTAGCTAATGGAGTCCACGCTGCGCAAGTGACATGTGCTGCTCCCTGTCCTAAGCACTCTGCAGGTGTTAACTCATTCAGTCTTCATAATGAATCCTAGTGTTACCCCCCTTTATAAAGGAGGGAACTGAGGAAGAGAGCAATTACATAACTCGTCGAGGTCAGGTCTGGGATTTGGCCCCAGGTAGCCCTCAGCAGTGCTGTCCCTGGAGCTTCGGCCCACTCTGCTGGCTGCGTGGCAGCGGAGCGCGGGCCCGGCCCCAGCGAGAGAGTGAGCACAGGGGCTGCGCGGGGGCTGCGGGCGGCGGTCAGCTTTAACTCCGGCCCTTGTAGACTTTCACAGCCCCATCATTCGATGACAAGATTTTGGAGGTGGTCGCCGTGTTTGGCAGCATGCAGATGGCTGTCTCTCGAGTCATTAAGCTGCAGCATCACCGAATCGCCCAGGTAAGGGCGTGCCTGGAGCGGTCTGGCGGAGGCCTGTGCGTTCACTCCTCGCACAGAGCCCCGCAGGGCGGCGCTTTCCTGGGATCAGGCAGCAGCCTCTGTCAGGCTCTGGACATCCCCGGGCCCTGCCACCCAGGCCAGAGCCCTTCCCTGCGCTGTGTTTGACAGTTAAACTCCCCAAATTACTTTTCAAAACTTGTCCCCACCTGAGCCCTCCGCACCTGCCCGCCTCCTGCTGAGGCGAGACGAGGGGCAGCCCCGGCTGGACTCTGCCGTGCGGCACTGTCAGCGGCAGGAGCCAGAGTGTGGCGGAGCCCCCGTCTCTGGCAGGCGGGGAGTGATGGGGGCCTCAGCCGGGGGCCTCACACGGCTGCTCTGAGGCCCTGCTGGGGAGGGGAGGCAGGACGGGGCAGCCGTGACTTGTCTCTGACAGTGGTCACGGGCTGGGCAGGGTCTGTCTGTGGGCTATGGGGGTGGGGAGACCTTGTTCTTAAGCACACAGACTGGGAGGGAGGTGCTGCCAACCCCAGCCTGGGACTGTGTGGTCCCTTTCCGCACCGTGTCCACCCTCGCATCCATCCCCAGTGTAGGCAGCTCGAAGTTCATGTTTTTAACTCTTCGGCAGCATTTTTCTTTTCCTTTTCTTTCTTTCTTTTTTTTTTTTTTGAGACAGAGATCTCCCTCTGTCGCCCAGGCTAGAGTGCTGTGGCATCAGCCTAGCTCACAGCAACCTCAAACTCCTGGGCTTAAGCGATCCTCCTGCCTCAGCCTTCTGAGTAGCTGGGACAACGGGCATGGGCCACCATGTCCGCCTGGATAATTTTTTCTGTATATTTTTTAGATGGCCAATTAATTTCTTTCTATTTATAGTAGAGATGGGGTCTCACTCTTGCTTAGGCTGGTTTCGAATTCCTGACCTTGAGCGATCCTCCCGCCTCAGCCTCCCAGAGTGCTGGGTTTGGCAGCATTTTTTGTTGAAAACAGGAACAGGGCTTCATCACCCTTTGTACGCTTGCTCTGTTCTGAGAGTGTTTGCATGTGGCAGGGGCCCAGTGGCTGGTGGTAGCCTGACCCCCTTTCCTACCTCCCCGCACCCTGAGTTCTGACACCCATATCCCAATGCCAGGGTCTCCTGCACTGACTGACCCTACATGCTGGTCAGTGCTTGGTGGGGACAGTGGGGACAGGACAGGGCAGGAGAGCAGACCCTCGGGCTCTGTGAACGGCATGTGCTGGTGATGCTCTGACAGCAGGATGGTCGGCTGTGGCCCATGCGTCACCCCAAAGAGTTGGGGTCCCTCGAGGTGGGGCCGTGGGTGTGTAGAGCAGGAAGTTCACAGGGTGCTGACAGCACATTGAAACCCCTGGCTCTGCACGCGAGTAATCATTGTGCTGTTTAATCAGTGTCGCACGGTGAAGATTTCCATCCTGGGGGATGAGGGCGTACCTGTGCAGGTGGATGGAGAGGCCTGGATCCAGCCCCCAGGGTACATCCGGATTGTCCACAAGAACCGGGCACAGACGCTGACCAGAGACAGGGTAAGAATGGCTGCCTGTGGTGCCCCTGGGCTGGGGCCCCAGGGTTCACCTGTGGGGTCACCTGTGCACTTTAAAAGAAGAGCCAGAGTTTTTCATGTCTTCTTGTACGATTTTTTTTTTTAACACACCCCGATCAAGGTAATAGGGCAATAATTTCTAGGACCATCTCCTCCCCTCTATGCACAAACAAAGTCTGTGTCTCCCCGTGTCCTGGTTATCTGGGTGTCCCGCAGTGTGCTCAGCTCAGACGCACGCTCGCCCTCTCGAGGGCGCTGTAGGGAGTGCAGTTCTGGGCTCTGGCACCCTAGGCATTTGAGAACACCTTGAAGTCCTGGGAAGACAAGCAGAAGTGCGAGCTGCCCCGCCCGGCGTCCTTCTCTCTGCACCCAGAGATGCTGTCTGAGGAAGAGGCCACCCAGATGGAGCAGTTCGGGCAGGCGGCCGGGGTCCTCATTCACAGGTGGGCTCCGCCTTGCCGCACCCACCGTGGGCCCTCCTGATCTGTCTGCTGTGTCTGTGTCGTCCGCGGGGCTGAGCCTGTGTCCGCTCGCCTTGGTGTGCTAGCCTGTGTCCCCTGATCGTCTTTCAGAGATTCTTGGTGTTGACATAGATAGAAACCTAAAAGCCACAGTGAGTTTTAGAGCCACTTGCAGATTTGAAAACATGCCCTGGACTCCTGAGAATAGTCCACTGATGGCTGCCTTCACTTTGCCTTCACTTTGTCTCAGAGAGCAGGTTTGCACTCTGCTCTTACGTTTACTTGAAAAAGGCAACAAAAAAGGCATTTCCTCTTCCCCCTAATTGAGAAGCGGCTCCTGCAGCCACTGTGTCCCTTGGGGCAGGCGGTCAGCATCTGTCTAGTGTTCTCCCTACCCACCTGTGTGGCCACTGCTGCTGACCTGGGACTCTCTCTAGCTGTTGCCCGATTCTTCCAGCTGTGTTTGACTTTCCCGCCTCCACACTCTGACTCCCTGGCTCCTGGCCACCCCTTCCTGGCTTCCCCTGGGCCCCTTCCTCTTTTCCCAGCTGTGGGCGGGACACCCTGGGATCTGGGCTGGCGTTCTGTGTGCCCTTCCCAGGCCGCCCTGCCTGGCCTGGTGCGTGGAAGGACCACCTGTGTCAGCTCCAGCTCCTGGTCGCCCATGGCCGTGTCTCATTTGGTATGTCTGTACTGGCACCTTTCGTTCTCTGCCTTGGTGGTAGTTGGTGTCACCGCTGCCCCGGCCTCTGACTAGGGCTACTGTGCCCCCACCTCCTCCCTGACCCAGATCGGTGATGGGGCTGGAGGGCTTCACTTAAGCATTCATCCAATTCATTGCTCTGCAACTGGCCGCCTCCTATTTTCATTGGTGCCTCGTCAAAGCCTGTGGTGGTCTTCCCGGAAGGTGTGCATGCCTCGACACAGCCCTGCGGAAAGCTGTTAGCCGTGGCCCACCCCCAGCTCTGGACAGGTGGCTGCCACGGCTTTGCCCGCACCTCTCCCCATGCCCCAGCCCACCTGCCAGCCTCTCTGACTCCTGCCCTGGCTCGTGCTCTCACCAGTTCCCCTGTGGCTGAGGCCTGGGTGTGTGTAGGCCCCGTCTCAGCCCATCAGTACATTGAGATTGTCCGTTGGAGGAGGGTCCTCTGTCCCCATGTGTAGCATGGCCTGGTACAGGTTCCAGGAGGGCCCTGGGCTTGAGCGGCCGTGTGCTATGTTGTGGGCCCCTCTGGACCTGCTCATGTTACTGCAGGGGCTCTGTGCAGTGGGCCCACACCCAGTGCTGCCCTCTGGCTGTTGTATAAAGCCGGATCCTTATTTTGTACATTTTCCTCCCCGCAAAACTTGGATTTTGGTGTCAGATTTCCCATTTTAAGCTCTCATTTGTCTGCTGTTGGTCAGGAAATGATCTATAAGGTTGTCCTGTGCCAGTGACCACCACTGAGTGGTTGTCACGGCCAAGCCACGGTCCCTGCCACCCTGCCGTGCCAGCCCTCTGCCTTGGCCCCGTGGGCAATACTGGGGCTGTGTTCAGACAAGTGATGCCTCGGCCCTTTTACCAGACCTGACACCTGCCTGCTTCTCTTTCTGTCTAGTATCCGGGAGATAGCTCAGTCCCACCGAGATGTGGAACAGGAACTTGCTCACGCCGTCAATGCCAGCTCCAAGTCCATGGACCGAGTGTACGGCAAGCCCAGAGCCGTGGAGGTACCTGCTTCTTCAGCGCTGGCTCCTCCCTGGCTCGCCGAGCCTTCGGCCTTTCTCAGACCCATATGTCCGCTTTCTCTCAGGGGCTGAACTGCAGCTTTGTCCTGGAAATGGTGAATAACTTCAGAGCTCTGCGCAGCGAGACGGAGCTGCTGCTGGCCGGGAAGATGGCCCTGGTGAGCCGACGCCCCGGGAGCGGGCCTGGCTGTCCAGGAAACGCCGCTGTCTCCGGGCACGGGGCAGCACGTTTCGGTCGCGTTGTGGCCCTTTAGGGAGGGCCTCCGGGTTGTCTGGTCTGACCGTGGGGCTGGTGCTCAGTCCTGGCAGTGCCCTCGCCAGGCCACCTGTAGCGTGTCAGAGACTCCTGCAGCGGGAACATCTTGGTTGTAGACAAAAGAGCAAATGCTGTGTTTCTGCCTCAGAATCCTGTGGGTGCAGAACCCACCACTGTGGCTGAGAGCCGGCTGTCTCCTCAGCGCCCAGCGCCCTCCTCACTCAGCCCCCAAAACTGGCCACGTGGGCCTGGGGAGCCGCAGTCACAGGAGGGTCCCTGAGTCACAGAGGCCGGAATAGGGAGAGCCCGAGCGATGGCCTGGCGGCCTTCTGGTTTCACAAGACGGGGGTGTAGGAGGGACTTGCTGAAGGTCCCGCAGCGGGAGAGCCACCCCAGGTCTGGCATCCGTGCTCCTCGCTCCTCGTTGCACTCGTCACGCTGCCTCCCGAGGTCACCGTGCTAACTCTGCTGCCTCTTGGCATTTCCTCTGCTTGGCGCCGGTGGGCGGCCCTGTCCTCTTGCTGCCAGTGAGCTCAGGGGAGAGCAGAGCAGGTCCAGTGTCGGTCCTGCTAATCTTGATTTCATTATTTACGTTCTCTCACCTGGTACTATTTAGAAAGGGAGGTTTTAGGTTTGGTGTCTAATCCAGTGCCCTGTGACTTAGTTTCTGGAAGGTTTTTATAAGAACTTTCCCGAGGAGCTCAGGGCTTCGCTGGGCCTGGCGCCTCGCTGCAATGAGCAGCTCTCCCCTCTCCCCCCTGCCCGGAGCAGCAGCTGGATCCCCCCCAGAAGGAGCGGCTGGGGAGCGCTCTCGCCGAGATGGACCGACAGCTCAGGAAACTGGCGGACACCCCCTGGCTCTGCCAGCTCACGGAGCCCGGCGATGAGGAGGTAGGTGGTGCCGGGTTCGGCGCCTACGTTCAGTGGGGCCTGTGCAGCTCGGGGGTCCTGACGGCGCCAGTCTGGCAGCTCGCAGTGGGCCTTCTCGAAACTCCTACATTAAAATGCCCTTCAAGGCAGGCAGAGACTTCGGCAGGTAGGAAGGAATTGGGGGTTGGGTCGAGAGCGCCCCCTGATAACCAGGCATACCCACCCTCTGAAACAGAACCTCGGGCTGGGCCGGGAAGAAGGGAGAAGGAAGGTGAGCCCAGGCCTGCAGCCGGCCCCAGCATGGAGACACACCGTGCGGAGAAATGGCAGCTGCTTGGGAGCTTGCCGCGGAGGGGTGGGATAGAGCGGGGGCGCTCTGCTCCCCACCCACACTTCCTCTGCATGTGCTCAGCCACCCCAGCGTGCCACAGGTCTTACAGCTGGGATGGACAGGACCCTGGGCATATTGCACCCCGGGTGAAGTCACATCCTACAACAAGGAGAACAGGCAGAAGGCACCCAGGAGAGGGCAGCATCTGGACAAGGACAGACCCTAGACTGCCTCTGGGCTTTCCCCTGGGGGCGGACCAGGAGGGGCTGGGAGAAAAGTTCACTTTGGGCAACACAGTGACAGAAGATAAGTAACTGCTAGACGCTAACCATGGGCAGCCCTGCCCAGCCTAGTTTGAGAACCCGCTGGAGCGATAGGGTGAGGGCCTGGAGCTGGGCGGCAGCAGCTCAGCACGCTGTTCCCAGACGCTCGGGCGTTTGCACACCCTTGCTGGGAAGCCGGCTCGGAGCCCTTCCAGCACACTGACAAAACTCAGCAACTTGAGAACAACGGTGTTTTGGTGTGAAAGGGCAAGCTCATCAAGATCATTGGTTAAATAGTTAATTATAAGTGTGATAAAGATCTCACTTAAAACGACTGCAATGATAATACGTGACCTATTCACCAGATGCTCAGTAATAGGCCGTAATTCCAGGTCACGTCGTCAGTGCTGGGGACGTGGGCAGCAAGGCGGGTGGCCGGGAAGAGGATGTGGATGGGGATGAAGGCACATTACGTTCCTCCCCTTAAGGGGGAAGAAAGTTAAAAACAACTTTCTTGACTTAGATAATTATAGAAACGTAGAGTCAGTAGTTTTAAAAACTTAAAGCTAGTTTCTAATAGAATTGAAAATATTTATGTCTTTCTAAATCACCACAAAAGACAGAAATAAAATATAATCTATATTATAAAATACAATAAGGGAGTAGCAAGCATATAACAGCATAAATATAACAGAAAAATGGCATGGCTTCCTCTTAAAGTCAAATCATTCTCAGATCATGTTAAGTGAGAAACCTAAGCAGATACTAAACACAAGAGCCTGTTTTCTTTCCCATGCCCCTGCTAAAAACTAATGACCCAGAAAGATTAAAATAATTACAAGAAACTACAATAAAAAAATCCAAAATAACAATGTTAACATAAAAGTAGAATTGCATACCTATGACAGTAAATGGTAAAAAGAAAATCACATTATAATTGGTAAAACATAATAATCATTACTATATAAAGTCTTAAACTTATGACTGTAAAAGTCAAAAAACTGTATGCCAAGTAAGCACCTAAATGAGTTATTTAAAAGTATGTTATTTTCCATTGTTTGGGATTTTTCTAATTATCTTTTTGTAATTGATTTCTGACTTAATTTCATTGTGCTCCAACCCAGTGGTGTGTATGTTGCTGTCCTTTGAAATTTATTGAGACTGGCTTTATGGTCCAACAGGTGGTTAGTATTTGCTAAACGTACCTTGTATGCAGTTGTATTGTTTACATCATTAAGTCCGTACGGACATTTTTTTTTGTCTTCTTGAGGTATCACCCGTTAACTCTTTTACTGTGATTGTAGATGTCTCAGTTTATCCTGTGGTTGTGTGTGATTTTGCTTTATGTATTTTCGAGGCTGTGTTATCGGAGCACATAGGTTATTATTATTTAATGACCCTTTTGTATTTAGTAATTCCTTTCATCTTCAAGTCTACTTGGTATATTCTTTTTCATACTTTTACTTTCAAGCTTTATTTGGGGTGTCTCTCTTACATAATTAAGCAGCATATCACAAGGTGACTCATTGTTACCTGCACACTTCCTTCGGGGTGCTCTGGTGGCTGCACTCTGTGTCCCTTGCTGCTGTTCTGCCTCGGGGAGTGCGTCCCCAGCAGAGAATGCAGAGTGCAGGGACAGCTTTGTTCAAAAAGTACTCATAATCCTAATCGAAGCCTAGAAATCCAACACTGGAAGACTGGCTAAATAATTTATTTTAATAATTTTCATTTAATGGAGTATGATACTGATATTTAAATAATATTTACTACAAGTTTTTTAATCACCTAAGAGATGCAAATGTTGCAACGTGAAAAATAATATAAAAAAAAACTATGATCACTTTTTTGAAACCACTTTTAAAAGGCATTAAAATCAACAATAAATACAAGCATAAATAAGGAGAAAACACCTTTGAGGAACAAGTGTCTCTTCCCAGATCACTTCTTGTTTTGTGTCTTCCCCTCCCCTGCCCACCGTCTAATTCTCAGTGTTTCTCTCTCCCCAACAGAACGTGATGCTGGATCTTTCCAAACGCAGCCGCAGCGGTAAATTCCGCCTCGTGACCAAGTTTAAAAAGGAGAAAAACAACAAGAACAAAGAAGCTCACAGTAGCCTGGGCGCCCCGGGTACCTGCCCCTCTCCTGTGTGTGTCTCTGGCCGCCCACGCCCGCTGCCTTGGCCCGGTTCTCCCGGCCTCTGCTTTCTCCTTGGCCCGCGGCTCCTCCCCGTGGTCCCACTGCTGTAGCCGTGCTCGCTCGGCTGCAAAACCACACCCCTGCCTGCCCCTCCACGTCACACCTGCCCTGAAGGTGCCCTCCAGAGACTCTGGGTGGTGGGCCTCCGAGCTGTCCTGCCTGCCCCGAATTGGGGGTTCAAGGTGGGGAGGGAGACTGCAGAGGTGACGAGACAAACTTGGAGACGCAAACTCTGGACTCGGGCCTTGCCGGGCCACTGAGGCTGCTTCCTCTGATGGGCTGCTGTCCCCATGTAATCGGGTCACTGATCGAGGTTCTCGTGGGAACCCCAGGCCACCAGTGATTGTGGGTGATGGAATCAATATAAAATGGCACTGAGGACATTTTTCCTTTGGGTTAATAAATTGGGGCTTAAAAAATCTCTGTCTGAAGTATCAGCCCTGAGCACCAAGGCTGTGTCCGGCACTGCTGGGTGCTGCACAGGCCCCCACGCCTGGATTTTGGGCGTGGCATTTGCTGCCAGTAGGGCAGCTCCTTCAGATTTTTCTTTGCGTGTTTGTGCAAAAATTGGGTTTCTGTTAATGGTGGTGGCTTGACTGTGTGAAATCTAAATCTCTGCGTGTCTCCCTTCCTGCTACGGCCCCCAAGTGAAACGTAACCCCTCCAGGAGCCAGAGGAAAAGCTAGCTTTGGCCACAAAGTCATGAGGATGTTTCCCTCATGGTTGGTGGTGTTTAATCCTCCTGGGACACGAGGGAACGTCCCAAAGGCTGGCGGCCCACCTGGCAGGAACAGATGCCAGCTCTGCGGCAGTCACGCCCTGGCGTAGGGGCTCCTCTGCGGCTTCTGCATGGCTGGCGGGTGCTGCCCGTGCCCAGGTGGTGGGCGCTGGCTCCCAGGGTGTGTCGTCGCCACCGCTGGGGATGTCTCGGTGCTGGCTGCTGGGGTGTCTTGGGCGCTGGCTGCTGGAGTGTCTTGGGCACTGGGTGCTGGGGTGTCTTGGGCGCTGGCTGCGGGGGTGTCTCGTCGCTGGCTGCTGGGGCGTCTTGGGCGCTGGGTGCTGGCTGCCACCTACCTCGCGCTGGGCTCTGGGCACTCACTGCACTCGTGCTTTTCCGTCTCCGACAGTTCACCTCTGGGGGACAGAGGAGGTTGCTGCCTGGCTGGAGCACCTCAGTCTCTGTGAGTATAAGGACATCTTCACGCGGCACGACATCCGGGGCTCTGAGCTCCTGCACCTGGAGCGGAGGGACCTCAAGGTACTTCCACAGGCATCTCGGAACCTGCACCTGGGCTTCTGCGCAGCTCCCTCCAGCTCTGTCCTGCCCTGGCCTGGCTGTGTCCCAGCATCACCATCCTTTTTATTTTTCTCCTCAGGCTCAGGCCTTTGTGTGCACCGGGGGTGGGGTGGCCCTTGCCCTTGGCGCGACGGCTCCCCCCCCAGCCCGACGCAGCCAGGAGCAGACACAATGGGGAAACCTTGATTTGCTTGGCGTCCTTAGACAGGGAACCGCTGTGACCGTGACACCCTGCTGGGCAGGCGGCCCTGCGCTGCTGGCTCGCACTGCAGAGCTCCGCACTGGCGTCCGGGTCTCCCCCGGCTTCTGTAGGGAGCGGAAGGGTCACAGGCGACTGTTCCTACCTTGCAGGGAGCGGTTGGAGGGAGAAGGCAGGCCCGGGCGTGGCTCTGTGCCAGGCCTCAACGGCACGCCTCACGCGGCCTGGCCACCCGAGCCCTGCGGGTGAAAGGCCACCGTGGTGTCTTGGACAGTGGCTGTGGCCAGGTCATCTGGCATCCCTGGCTCTCAGGCCTGTGTTTTGTCCTTGTCTTGGATTTGTCTGTGCCGACAGCAGAGACTCTGTAGGAGGCAGGAGCGACGCGTCGGCGTCTGCATGACTGTCACCTTGGTGCCATGTCCATCCCAGTCCCTCCTCATGCGTGTTGAGAGTTGAGTAGGCAGGGCCCTCGGGCCCAGCTTTCTTCCCGGCATCCACGGTGGCTTCCTCTCTGTTGCAGGACCTCGGCGTGACCAAAGTGGGCCACATGAAGAGGATCCTGTGCGGGATCAAGGAGCTGAGCCGGAGCAGCGCTGCCGCCGAGGCCTAGCCTGCGCCCTCTCGGCCTGCGTGCCCCGCCCCGCCCGCCCCTGAAGCCCGGGCGCTGCCGCGCGCAGCCGCCTTCTCATGGTGCTACCACTCCGCCAGCCTCGCGCCTGCAGCGGCCCGGCTCGGACGAACCAACACAGCTACCTTCCAGACGCCGTCTCCCGTGGGGTCCAACGGGCAGACGTGGCGCCCCACTCCGTGGCCGCGGGGACGGGCGGGTCTGGCCTCCGGCCGGGCGCTCCTGCAGAACTGCCGGCCACGAGCTTGAGTCACGAGGGCCTGCCCTCCGCGTGCCCCCACGGTGGCACCCGGGGCTCTGGACCCTGGCCCCTGTTCTCGGGGAGGGGCGAGGGCCCAGCCCTCGGGGGCCGGCAGAACGTCCCGCCCTGTGGCTTCACCGCAGCCGCCACGCGGCCCTGCTGTTGTCCCTGTTTGTTAACGAGATGTTCTTTTAGACACTGTCTGCCTCTTTCCTTGTTTGAAAGTGGCGTGGATGTATTTCCAGTAGTTTATTTTAATTTGACACGAAGAGAAAGAAAAGATCGTTCCTGGTTAAGCCAGGTCAGCGGTCTCATGTTCCTGAGCTGATCACCGCGGCTCCCTCCGAGCCGTGGGCGTGGGAACGCGCCCCGCTCCTCCCTGCAGGTGCCACAGCCCTCTGGAGGCCACCTGGGGCCAGGAGCGAGCCGGTTTCCAGCCCGGCCCCCGCGTACGGAGGGCTCCTGAGCGGAGCCACTTCCTGGGCTCCGGGATCCTCCTGTCCTGCAGTTCCGGGCAGCGTCCCGGGTCGGGAGCTGACTGGTCACTTCTTTCCATTGGGTGGCCGGGGGCTGGTGCTGTCCTGAGAGTCTCTGCCCCTATGGTGGCTTTTGTTTCCTGCTGCCAGGCCTGCTGTCCCTGGAGGTGTTGGCGGGACTGTGGCCTAGTGCCCACGCCGCCTCGCCTCTGTCCCCAGGTGTGAGGTCCCGCCCACAGGCAGGGCTAGCAGATGGCAGTGCCCGCGGCTGGGGAGCTCCCCTAGGGAGAGGGCTGCAGCCCGGGGACAGTCCCTGAGTGGGGCGCACCCCTGGCCTCGCAGGCCCCGACTGCCCTCCCGTTCAGAGACGGTGTCGGGTTCTGTAACGCGGCCCTGGTGTGGTGTGGCCTGGCTTGGCTGCCAGGCTGCGGTCCACGCCCTGAAGAGAAGGGCAGTGTCAGGAGTCTGTGGGGCCGTCCAGCCCGTTCATTTGTGTCGCCCCGTCTGACACATGAGGAAGCCGAGTGGGAGCCACCGGGCGTGGCACCGGGCGCCCACAGAGCCGGCTGGATTCGGGCTGGGGCGGGGCAGCACTTGGCCTCCGCTTCCTTTCCAGTCCGTCTCGTGTCCGTCCTCTGTGGACCGGGTGGCCGCTCCGCGTGCTCTGGCCAGGCCCCGCCTCTGGCGAGGGGCACCCCCAGGCCCGACATCCTCTGTCGCGGCCACGCGGCCCTGCCGTGAGGTGTTGGGTGGGAGAATCCCCTCCTCCGTCCGCGGGCTGTGCTGCCTCATTGGAAGTGACGCCGGGTGGGGGTGGTGTAGTCCCCTTCCCTCTGGGATTCTGTGTCCCACAGCGCAGCGTCTAGATGGGGGAGGTGGAGGAAGAGAGAAGCTGGCCCCGGAAGTCTCAGGACTGCCCGGGTGGCGGGGCCTGTCTCGCGGTCCCAGCGCAGCGGCACCCTGGGCCACGCTGGGACTGGGCGGGGATGGGACTCAAGGAGAGGTCGGGACACGAGGAGAGGACAGGACATGAGGAGGGAAGCTGCCCGAGGCGGCTGCTGGGGCACCAGGGCCGCCCAAGTCCTTGGTGTCCTCTTGGGAAAGCGTAGGGTTGGGGTCAAGGGTGGCGTTGAAAACTAACGTCGTCAGTGGTTAAAACGGCACTGTTTACATAAAAACCATTTTTCTAATTCTAACAAGTTAGAAGTGAAAAGGAATGAGCATGGATGTTCAGGAAACGCCTGTTGCGTGCCGGGCTGCGGCAGTGTCCTGCCCTGCCCCGTGTCCCCTCGCGGTGTTCTGGACGACTCGCGGTCCCGTCCACGTAGAGGAGGAAGGAAGGATCCCTAGAGAGTCTTGGAGAAAAGGTTTTGTGCCCTCAGGTGGGGCTTACCCTCATATTTATAACCTTAATTTATACAGTGAGCACCCTGGAAGCAAATGCCTCTTGTATTGTTATGTACATAGTCCACGCCCGAATGCTGTACATACGTTGTTCTGTGTATAAATAAAACAAGCCTGTTTTTGATCTTCCATTGTCAGAGCCTTTGCCATCATTCCTTGTGCTTTGACATAAAACATCAGCTGGCAAAATCTTTCGAAACTGGATTCAGAATTATTTTTAGCTGCTTTAAAATAGGTTGAATTGGTGGTGGCTGAAAAGCCAAACAGGATGCCATTGAGCTATTTAGGGTGTGGCTCTGGGATCTGTTGGGTTAAAAATTGAGCAAAGAGGTGTGGGGCCCTGGGTAGTGCTGAGGCCCTCAGACTCCAAGGCTGCATGGTCACACAGGTCTTTTCTATAAAGCTGCACACCTGGAGCTCTCCTGCTTGTTTGGTCGTAGTACCTTTATTCCAAGGGAGCTGCCTCTCTGAGATCAAAGTCACTTTGTTACACCCTGATTTCCTGGGGTGAGGCCTGGGCACTGGGTTTTCATGAAAGACAAAATCAGGTTGGTGGGATAAAGAAGGGTTGCACGGGCTTTGGAAATGCTGATCACCTCTCTTGCAGCTCTTTGTCCCTGCTTCCCTGCTAACAGAGCTCCCCCTTTTTTCCCTCTGGGCTGCATTTTCCATGTGGCCTATTCAGGACCTCAGGACTCATGGTTATAAGATGGCTGCCGTAGCTCCAGGCATCACAGCCAGACATGACTGTGTCCAATGTAAGGTGTGTGGGGGCAGACGCTGCCTCTTTTGCGTGTCTCTTTTTAAGATAAAGGGAACCTTTTTAGAAGCTGTGGTTTCAGGCCAGGCGCAGTGGCTCATGCCTTTTAGGCACGTAATCCCAGCCTTTTAGGAGGCTGGAGCAAGAGGATCGTTTGAGCCCAAGAATTGGAGGCTGCAGTGAACTATGGTTGCGCTACTGCACTCTAGCCTGGGTCTAGAGTGACCCTGTCTTCAAAAAAAAAAAAGCAGCCACGCCTTCAGCTGACTCACCTGTGTCTCTTGGCTAGAACTGCGTCACCCACCCATGACCGAACGTCAGTGTGAAGGATATGGGACTGTCACAATGCTGACGGCTGACATATATTTTATGCCAGGCATAAAATACAAATCTTACACCTATTAACTCCTCTAATCCCATACCAGTCCTTCGTGGTGGGTGTCTCTCTTTTACAGACGGGGAAGCGGGCTCACAGGTGCCACATCCTGCCCCAGGACACAGCCAGCACGTGGCCAAGATGGGAGTCCCAGGGCAGTCGGGCACCAGAGATCACACTTTTTCGAGTGCTATGCTTTCCTGTGTCCCAGCCCTCGTGACAGGTGAGGAATGGGGCCGTGTCTCAGGCAAACTTCTGGCACAGATGCCGGGGCGTTGAGTTCTTGCTGGTAGCACCTTGATGATGGGGCATGAGCTGGCTGTGGGGAGGCTGGGGTGGCCCCCCGGCCTCCACCCCCTGCCAGTGTGGCCTGTCTCACACTGGGCTTGGCTCCGTTGTTGGAAAGTGGTCAGGAAGGGCTTCTCCAAGAGATGGCATCTGGGGGCGGGGGAAGCCAGATGGCAATCTGAAGGAGAAGGGACAATTCAAGTGTAGTGTGACTGCAAAGTGGAGAAATGTGTGGTCCGAACCCCTTGAGAACTCCCGCCAGTTAGAAAGACAAACTGAGTGGCCCATCCGGTTTCAACGTGATCTGACCCAGGAATGTCAGCTGCGCACTGGATCTGCTGCTCCTTCCTCTGTTTGCTGGAAGAGTTTTATTATGGCCACCCCAGCCCTTTGTCACACTTGTCATTTAGCTCTAGGTTACTGAACCAGAAATCCCATCCACTGGACCCAACCAGAGCTCTGACCTGGGCTGGAACAGGAGTGGGTCGCACCTCTGGGTGCCTCTCTATGGGGGCGGGGCAGGCGTGGCTGGGTCATAGGTAGAATAGCCACATGCAGGTGGGGACCCTGCCACCTCTGCAGCACATGCATGGCAAGTGCGGGCACTTGGAGGTTTTTCTGGCAACCTGCCTTCGCCTCTCCCCCACAGTCGTCTGAAGGGATCTGAAGACAGGCGGGCAAGCTGCCCACTGCAAGCCAGGACTTCCACATGTTCCAGGAAGGTGCACTTGGCAGCTGACAGGGTGTCATGGAGCTGCTGGTGGCATCTCAGCACCTGGGGAAGAGCCTGCAGGAGGATGGAGCCAACAGAGGCTAGGGCCTGGCAGAGGCTCCCCTCCCACTGTCCTCCGGGCACTTGCCTGACCCCGGCCTGATGCACACTTGGGGGCTCTAGTTTCATGGCCCCGGAGACCCCGTTTTTGGTCCAGCCAGCCTGAGCTGGGGCCAATCACCTGCCACTGAAGGGTCCTGGCTGCCACACTGTGGCTACTGACGCAGGGGCCGTGGACACCGAGCACTTGCCTGTGTGTGTGTGTGGCACAGAGGGACCTGGAACAGCTGGCGGGAGCTGGAGACGGTCTCTGATTTCACTCTTGTGGGGAGAAGCTGCTTTGCTTTGCTCTTGGAGTGCAGTGAATTTCCAGAATGTTAACGTCCCCACGCTACAGTTACCGTGCATGTTGCTGAGCCTGTATGCCGAGCCCTGGGCTCTGGACGGCCGATGATCAGGAACAGAAGGAACATGAACCGTCAGTCCCCTGTCCAGACAGGGCAGGCGCCGGGGCTATTGTAATTTGGTCATTCGGAGTTAAGTCTGTTCCAGAGGGAAACCGACATCTATGAAGCCACAGTTGTGTATTTTCAGGGAATTCTTGCCTCCTTTCCTTTTTTTTGGCCAGAAACACATTACTGCTGAATATAAATGTTTTCTGCAACCCAATCACCTCTGCTAACCCCACCTCTCTGGGAGGCAGGGAGAGTCGGAGTACATCTAGTTTCTTCCAATATGACTTTGCTCAGGAGTCTGTATTTATTTAAAACCAAAACACAATTCTGTTATTTCTCAAGCAGCACTGATACAGTATTTCTAAATATAAACCATGTTTATTTAGCATCTGAAGTATGCTTGGGGTAAAAAGGCCACAGAAGTTCTCTCTTAAGCAAGTAAAACATGAAGCAGTCAGCACATAACAGACACTAAGGACTCCAACTTTAAAAATGGTTTATTCTTTTTCTGTAACAAAATTTTAGAGCTTTTCCCCTGTATAGCCCAGTCTACCCCCCCAAATTAAAAAAAAAAAGGAAGAAAAAAGGGAGAGGAAGGAAAGAAAGAAAGAAAGGAAAGGAAGAAAGGAGGAGGAGAAAAAAAGAGAGGAAAGGAAGGAAAGAAGAGAAAAAAGGAAAACGCAGGCAAGCCGTCCAGCAGAAAGGCATCACACACGCGTGCACAGGCCTGGCGGAGTGCGCCCCCTGCTGGACGCCACTATAAGGCACGTCCACCCCACTCCCTTGGTACTTCCATTAACAGAAATGTTCAGTGAGGCCTCTGGCGTCCACAGGCAAAGCTTTTCAGTTACTACGTTAATATTTACTACCATAAGATGGGCTGGAGGAACATACTAAGGAAACATGTCAGTTAAAGTAACGGAACCAGAACGGTCTGCACAGAGCGGCAGGGCTTCCAGCGCAGTCAGTCACGGCGCTTACGGTTTTGGTACCACCCCCGACGTGCACCTGCGAAGACAGGCTGCCCGCGCGCGACTCCCAAGGCCGATCGGTGTTTGGGAACCGGGAACAGCCTGCCGGTCGGGCCAGCTCCTCGCATCCCGAGAGCCTCCACAGACGCGGGTACGTAATCTGTGAGGCAGAAATGCTCAAGTGCACAGACGAGGTGAGGGTTTCTCTCTAATGACGGTTTGACGGTGTTGGGCGGAGGGCAGAGGACCTGCTTGCATCCGCTCTATGGAAAGGAGACGCGGGCACGAGCTGAGTGTGCAGGCGGAGACGCTGCGCCAGTGTCACTTCCCTCCCATCTCGGCACAATTCTGGTTCGCGTCCATGACGAGAGGCTGACGAGAAACTGAAATCCAGATGACGGCCGGGCTAAGAACGTGCGACACCTTAGGAATGCTGCTTTCCGCATGGCTGGTGTCAGGAAGTCAGCCGTTCCGTTGTCCTACATCAATTCAGTGACACACGTGCTGTATTTGTCACAAATGCCAACTAGATCCTTTACGTTGATCAGTGATCTGTGTTGAATTAAGAGGAAAAAAATCTTTATACTTTCTTTTTCTCATCTGTTTTAACTGAGGCTACTCAGGAATATGTCAACTGAGCCTGCCCAGGGCGACTTCAAGCCCGTAGACTGCGCCAGGCCTGTCCGTGCGGCCCTGCCCACCAGGCCTCCGGACCTCGGAGGCCGAGGCGCCCTGGGCAGCAGCGGCCGCAGCAGTGAGAACGTTCTGGTCACAGACCAGCTAGGTCAGACCGAGCGCTCTGAGCTGGGCACACCAAGGCTGCCTCTGCTCTAGTGGAGCACCTGCAGCTTTGCGGGGTGTCCCGTCTGTCTCCTCATGTGGAAAGCGCACTAACACTTCAGCGTCACGGTTTCAACTCAGTGCAAAGGGGGAAACAGGAAACAGGTGAGGACCAGACAGTGTGGGGAAATGACGTCCAGAAAGCAGACTGCCCTTTCCGGTAAGGCACAGGCCCGGCCAGCCCAGCAGCACGAGATGAGAAATCGGAGCCTTTGTCAATGCAGATGACTAAGAGAGTCATTTAAACAGTAGTGGAAGTGATTGAATACGTGCACGTTTTACACAGATTTATCCGAGCTGAGCAACATGCTGTTTTAGCCATACCTGTGGTTAATGCACAAGTAGTAAATTTTCTGGTAAAAGGTGGCTGGGGGTCAGGTGTTGTGTGAGGTCACACCTGGTTGGCACCTGTGCACGTGGTGTCAAGTCTGGTGTGTGTCGTAGAGCTGAGCAACCAAGTGCACCTGCCTGGCCTGAGAGGAAATGTCCTGTGCTTGTGATGAAGCAGAGGACTTGGGACCTGAGGCTCCACAGGAACCAGCCGGTCCATCCACAGACTGACAACACTCGCTTTTGTGGAATGGACCAGATGGCTGTATCAGGGGCGCAGAGCCTGGGCCCCGTGTCCCGGGAGAACAACTGTGGCCAGTGCTATCTGAAACTCCCAACATGGATAGAAAGAGAAGCTTCCCGTCCTCGGGGCCGGCCAGGCGTCTCTGCGCTGGAGAAGACATCGCCGCTCTGCACGTGGAGGGCTTCTCGGCTGCGGGAGACACAGAGGAGTCACGGGTATGGTGGGGGTCACCGAGTTGAAGGGTTTAGAGTAACTCCAAAATTCATCCCAATTTTCAGGGGCCAAGTTAGAATAGGCTAAAGGGATACATGTTGATAATTTTGACAACTATTTCCAAACCACCCACCGGAGGACCCCTGGTCACCCTCCCACCAACCCACGTGCAAGAATGGCAGGATCTCCACGCCCTGGCCGTGTGGCCTGTCAGACTCTGGGCTTTTCCACTCTGTTGGGTGACAATGTGTCACAGCAGAGCAGTCATTTTTTCTTTGCTTTTAAAACTGAAGTATAACGTTCATAGAGTGCACACAAACCGTAAACACAGCTCCATGAGCCATCACACACACACACCCTTGGGTGACACAGCGCAATGGCTGCCTTTGCCCCTTCTTTCCCCGCCCCAAGGGAAACAGCCCTCTGACTCCCACCTGGCAGACTGGCTCTCGCTGGCTGTGACCTGCGCACAAACAGACACTGGGTGCTCAGCACCGCTGCCCTTTCTGCTGCTGGGCAGCCTTTCAGCTGCATCTGAATTTGGCTGGAGGGAGAAAAGCTGCTGTGTGTGTTTTTGTGGAGAACATAACTTGAGAGTAGGTCGCTGGGCTCTGGAGACCCACAGGAAGCGCCGCCACGGTTCCCGCGGCGGCTGCTCTGATCCCACCCAGCACGGGGGGCCAGTCACTCCGCATCCTTGCCAAGCCAGTGTCGTCAGTCTTTGCCATTTTGGCATTTCTGGCGGGTGTGCAGGGATACCAGAGAGTAGCCTGAATTTACATTTCTCTTATCATGAGTAGAGCTGGTTGAGCATATTTTTATATGCTGGCATGCAATCTGCATTTCCTTCTCTGTGACCTGTTCATAACCTTTACCTGTTAATTTCATGGGATGGTTGGTCTTTTTCTTATTTACTTGCAGGTTTATTTCCAGAATTACAAACAACCATATCCTTTGATCCAGCAATTCCACTTGCAGAGATCTGTCCTACAGATACACCCACATTTGCATTGCAAGATGGCAAGTACATGAGGTTATTCACTGCGACAGTGGCAGACTGGAGACTCTTGCAAAGTCAGGAGGTGACTGTACCTTACCTACGCTGCGGTCTACCCGTGCAGAATGCCAAGCTCCAACCACGTGGCGTGGGGTAACTGAAAACTGCAAGGTATGCCAAGAAAGTTCTTGTGCCAAAAAAGAAGGAAAAGCATGCTCATGTGCCCCTGAACACAGAAGATCTGACGGGATGTGCAGGCGTCAGCCGTCGGGTCTGGGGAGGAGACTTCTCAGTGAGCCTCTTTGGTAGCCTTTGAATTTAGAAGCATGTGACTCTACTGACTCTCCAAAAAATAGATAAAAGGAATGAAAAACAATAAAGTGGTGACCTCATGGTGCTCATAAACATACAACTGTTCTATTACACAAATGAGACACCTGAGGCTAAGATTTTGGCAACAGCAACATGTAAAAATGCCCTACCTGGAACAACACAGGTGGGAATGAAGGTGACAGGCTTGGAAAACTGCTGGATGACAAAATGACAGCCCTGCTGACAGCTAAGGCTCTGACAGAAGATGCACATGAAAAGTCAGGAGACAGTTTCATCACATTTAAATGTGGAAAAAGGCAACAGTTTAGTGTGTATGAATAGCAAACATGTGTGACACACACAGTATGTTGTATGTGTGACTTGCGAGCAGGAAACCCCCAAAGCAGCCAGACTGCTCGCTCCGAGGGCACCAGGCCTTGCGAGGTGCAGCGTTGAAACTGGGGTGTCGACTGTCCCTGCCCTCCTGGGGATCCCCGATGTGCGGGGAAGGTGCTGCCCAGGAGTCACCGAGGAGGAGCCCTCCAGTCAAGGGGCGAGCCCTGGAGGAGGGGCCCACGGGAGAGGGACAAAGGAAGCAGAGCGTCGTGGTCTGAGACGCCACAGCAAGGCATCTGGGCGCTGTAGGTGCATGTGTGCCTCCAGAATGAACAAAGGAACGAGCTCACTGAACGTGTGTCCACTGAGCATCCACACAAGCACTGTTCTAGGTTTTTTCCTACATGCATAGAAAAAAATGAAGTCTACCAAGGCAGGAGCAATTGGAACACAGGAAAGCCTGCCTTAGGAGAGAGCCAGAGTTACTGAGGTTGGGGTGGGGAGAGGATGGTGACACCCACAGGCCTCTGGTCTGGCCCGTGTGGAGCCGATGGTGTGGGCCAGGTGCTGGGGCTCTTGGAGGTGAGCGGGCTGGACAGAATGGGCTGAGCTTGACGAGTTCCTGGGGGCCATTCCAGGAGAGATCCTGGCAGGTGAGCAAGCCCAGAGGCCAGGAGAGGGCCGGGCCGTGCACAGGGGGCCTCAGCTTCCCTGGAATGGAAGTGGAGCGAGCCCCGCAGTGGCGATGACTGGGCAGAATGCGGTGGGGAAAGGGCAGGCAGGCGCCAGCAGCGGGAGGTCGGGCGGAGGGCAGGAGCCCGGAAAGGCAGGCAGAGGGGAGAGCGTCTATGGTGGTGCCCTGGAGGAGGAGGCTGGGGCACTGAAGTCGCAGCATTCCCTGGGGGAGCAGCCAGGCTCTGTGAACCCTGGCGGGAGGCAGCAGCTGGATGGTGCACGCTTGGGAGTGCTTTCGGTTTTAGGTGCTGGAGACAGAGTGAAAAGCCATGACCTGGAAGTGCAGCGAGGCTGCGCATGGGGGAGAGGAGGACGCCAGTGCCCAGGGAAGAGGGCAGCAGAGGATCTCCACGTCGCCTTTACATGCTCACAGAAAGCCCCAGGACCAGGAGGAGGCAGACCACAGATGCCCCCGAAATATGCATAGTGGAGAAGAATCCCACACCATGCTTCTCCATGAGGTAGTTTTACAGGGGCGTTCCCTGCCTCAGTTTCCCAGCAGGAGTAAGAAAAAGTCAGAGAGTGGAACGTGCCAGTGGAATGTTGGTGCGAATCCTAACAATTACCTTTTCTTTTTCCCCAGAGCGAGTTGTTGCTGTTTTTCTTTTCCAGTGTCGTCTCTGATTGTACTGAAATCCTCGTCATCATCGACCAGGAGATTCTACATTTCAAAATAATTAATGAGCAGTGTTTTCAGACATCTTTTAGCCTACATTTAAGAGATATATTTTAAAAATTACCTAAATTGACAAAAGGAGATATTCAAGTTTATATAAACTAGGTTAATAACTGATAAAAAACCTAGTGCTCAATGAAAACAAATTTGTGGGTGGCAGAAACAGCTTCATACAGGAAATTAACTTTCAGCTGTCTGACTGACCTTTGCCTGCAACTATTAGGTTATTAAGTATGAAGTGTCCGATTTCCTTAAGTGCTAAGTGTGACGGTTGTTATCTCTGACATTTCACTTTGACTTCTTTTATGTTTATTATGAAGCTATATCATCACTCTTTCAAATGCCCGGTTTGGCTTGTAATTATCTTTTAAATATTTTTTTAGAGTAATTTTTGTGAAACTGGATAAGTCAAAGATGAATGTTATTTTAAAAGATGAGTTCAGTCATGGAACCAATGCAGCACAGACAGCTTGAAATATCAACGAAGCATTTGGGAAGGATGTGGTTAATGAACACACAGTATATGTCAGTGGTTTGAGAAGTTCCGTTTTGGTGATTTTAATCTTGAAAATGAGCCACATGGGCAACCTGAAACCAAGGTGGATAATGATGAGCTGAAAATTGTAATGGAAGTGAATGCATCTCAACCTGTGCGTGAATTAACAGTAAGGTTTGATGTTATTATTCCAACAATATTGGGCCATTTGAAACAAATTGGCAAGGTAAAGAAGCTGGATAGATGAGTGTCACATGAATTAAACATCAGAAGAGAAATCGTCTCCAAGTTTGCCTTTCTTTGCTGTCACAATATAAAGATGAACCATTTCTACACTATACTGTTACATGTGATGAAAAGTGGATTCTTTTCAGCAGTCACAAGCATTCGGCACAATGGTTGGATAAAGATGAAGTGCCGAAACACAGTCCCAAACCAAATATTCATCAAAAAAAGCTAATAGTGTCTGTTTGGTGGTCCAGCGCTGATACTATCCACTATTTCATGAAGCTGGTCAATGGATTACATGAAACCTGGTCAATGGATTACAGTGGATGTCTACTGCAACCAGTTGGAGGGAGTGAAACCTGGTAAATGGATTCATAAAACCATTGGAAACCTGGTCAATGGAAACCTAGTCAATGCATTACAGCGGATGTCTACTGCAACCAGTTGGAGGGAGTGAAACCTGGTCAATGGATTCATAAAACCATTGGAAACCTGGTCAATGGAAACCTAGTCAATGGATTACAGCGGATGTCTACTGCAACCAGTTGGAGGGAGTGATGAGGATAGTTGCGATTAAGCAGCTAAGATTGGTCACTAGAGACAGACCAATCAATCTGCAACACAATGCTCGACCACATGTCACACAAACGCTGCTCAAACTACAGAGGCTGGACTCAGAAACTCTGTCATCCACCAAATTCACCAGACCTTGTAGACTGACTACCACTTCTTCCAGGCTTTAGACCACTTGTTGCAAGGACAAATATTCAATTCTTAACAAGCTGTGAAAAATACCTTTTGAGATTTCATCACCACTTGCTCTCCAGGCTTCTTCACTGCTGGCATAAACAAGCTACCGTTAATACGGCAAAACTGTGTTGATAGTTTAGGCGCAAACTTTGATTAATTGTACTGCTGCTTGTTTGAGATATAATAAACTACACTTTTGAAATTGGACATTTCATATTTACTGACATAATAGAAATGCTTTGCCTTGGGGGAGAGCCCAACACAGGGGCTCTGAAGGGATCTAAGTTAACCACTTTGGGACTGCGCTCACTGGCCGCGAAACCTTGCCTGCAGCTGGCACTTACAGTCCGCACGATAGTTTGTGCTGTGCATTGACGACGAATCTGTTTTGCTCTTGTGTGATGAGGAAAGCTTTAAAGCACTGAAAGCTTGTTTTACTTTACAGGCAGCTTTACTTGTAATGTAAATCAGAATAGGTAACACATACATATATGTTTTCATTATGTTATTTTTAAATGTTGACAATTTTATTTTGATAAATGAAAAATTAGAAAAGTCATATCACGGCTGTCGGTTAAAGTTGACGCTTAGCTGTGCGCCTTCATATCACAGCTGTCAGCTAAAGTCGCTGTGCGCGTTCGTCTGTGGCTATCGACTATAGTCGACGCTCGTACTGAAGTGGTTAAGAACATAAAGCACAGAAAGGATCCACTGGATCCTGACAGGTCTCCTGTCACCGTGCTAGAAACACAACTGTTTGTGTTATTAATAGTTCATTAATACTGTCAAAATACGTAGTTTTCACCTATGTATTTCTATAGCTAAATATGAGCTTCTAAAAGGCATGGCCAAGTCTTTTAATTTCTCAGGGCTTTACAAATACAGGCTGCCCGGTAAGTTCCACTGCCAGCCTCCTTGCCGCCCGATGTCTGCAGCTGCTTTTCTTCTTTTTTTTTACTTACGGTAAATACTGGCCTCTCTCCTGGCTGCCCACAGAGAGGCCCGCCTCAGCGAGTACTTGGCATATAGTAAAATGCTCAGTAAATGTTAGCTATTAATAGTATTATCCTTTTCCCATATTTGCTTCATTTCTAAAGGAAAAACTTAATAGATTCTGTTGATGTCCCTCCCCTACTCTGGAGCTCACTGTCCACTGAGTTTAATGTTATTGCTCCCACCTTCACTTTTATTCTGTGATTCTTTAGGGAGACAGTCCTCAGTGAAACCCAACATGGTTTTATACTGTATATAAATGTTTATCCTGTGACTTTGTTTTCTTTTTCAACATTAAATATTTGTGTGTATTTTCATATTGTCGTATGTAGCTCTGCATTATTCATTGTAATTTCTGTGTATTATGCCACTGTATCGATACATTTTAATTTATCCCCTTTTTGAGGGTCATTTAAGTTCTTTCCACTTTATGCTATTACAAATAGTGCTTCACTGAACATGTCTATATCTCTGCATACATGTGTGTGAATTTTTCTAAGATACATATCTAGGAGTGGGATTACTTGGTTGTATTGTATGGGCATCTTTGTACCAAACACTGCCAAACCGCCTTCGGAGCATCTGTACCAACTTACACTCCTGCAGGGCAGGTACGGGGTTCTGCCAGTCCTGCTGGAGAGGCAGCTCTCTGCTGCATTCTGCAGCCCCTGTTCACCAGCGGAGCTCATCACCTTTTCACAGGCTCACTGGCCACTTAGTTCTCTTCTGTGAACTGACAGGTGATAACCTTTGCTCATTTCTCCTCTATTGGGTTGTCTTTTTGCAACTGATTTGTAAAAGTATGATATATATTCTGGATAACAACCCTATTAGTTATATTACTGCATGTATCTTTCCCGTTTGTAACTTTTCACTCTTTTTATGGTTTCCTTTGATAAACAAAAGTTTTTACTTTTAATGTAGCTAAATTTATTAATCAGACACTTCTGGTCCCAAGCATTTTGAATAAGTGATACCCAACCTGTATAAATTTGGTAACCCTTTTTAAATCAAAATTATGAATACAATTTTCCTATATAGAGAACCAATTCTCCCAGTACCACTTACTGAATAATTCATTTTTAACATTGCCTCAAATATCTGTCTTGTTTCCCGTGTGTGGTTCTGGGTTTGTGCTTCCCATCCCTTTGCGTTTGCCTGTCTCTCCCTGCCTCAAAACCACACTGTCTCCACAGCAGTACATCCATCTCAGTGCTTGGTAAGGCAAGGACCCTGGC
Source organism: Mirza zaza (assembly GCA_008750895.1). Lineage (NCBI taxonomy): Eukaryota > Metazoa > Chordata > Mammalia > Primates > Cheirogaleidae > Mirza > Mirza zaza. Next base: position 71,995 of record VSMD01030909.1, read on the forward strand.
TTTGTTCTTCTTTAAAAATATCTTAGCTCTCTCTGGCTCTTTGCTCCAGCATATGAACTTACTCTGTTTGTTTGATTTAGTGTAATCTATATGGATTTTCACTGGAATTATATTAATACTAAATGTAGACATTTGGGAAGAACTGACATCTTGCTGTTGTGAGGCTCCCTTACAAAATATGATGGCCCTGTACCTGACTGCAGCTCTAATACTATTCAGTGATATTTTTCTAGTATTCTCTAGAAGGTTTTAGAAATCTTTTGTTGGATATATTCCTAGGTCCCTTGCAGTTTTATATATTGATCCTGGAACCTTTAGAACTCTCTATCAGATCCAGTGGATTATCTGGATAATCTCTTCAATCTCCTTTGTAAGAACAGTTTTATATTTTCCTTTTTAAGTTTCTTTTACCTCCCATTCAATTTTTAATTATTTACTTGTCTTTGAGGGGAGGGAAATCACATTACATTGCCCATGTGTTTAGTACAATGTTGAATAAAAGTGGTGATTAAGGGAATCCCTATTTTGGGTCTGACTAATAAAAATACTTTTGAAGTTTTTGCTATGTGTGTTGCTATAGGTTTTTGGTAGGTATCTATGTTAGGTTGAGGTGTTTCCATCTATCCTAATTTGTTCTAAGTTTTTTTTTTAAATATGAATGAACATGAATTTTTAATATTAAATTTTATTCTATGCTTTTTCTGCCATACGATTTTCCTTCTTTCATCTGGCAGTACGGTGTATAACATGATATATTCTTGACACTGCTATCCTTGCATTCCTTGGATAAACCTATCCTGTGGTCACATATATTTTTTTTAAAACATACTTGCTGGTTTTGACTTGCCAGTATTTTACATTTATGGTCATAAGTGAAATCTAAATTTTCCTTTATTGTCCTTGGCAGCTTTGGTAGTGGGCTTCTATTTGCTTCATAAAACAAGCTGTCTGGCTTTCCCTCTTTTTTATCCATTCTCTGAAGCAATCTGTATAAAATGGGATTATCTGTGGCTTGAAGATTTGATAAAACTTTTCTATAAAATCATTTGATCGTTGTGTCTTGTCCAAGTGGTAAATTTGCTATTAATATTAACCAACTTCAGCTTACCTTAACACCAATCGTATCTCCATCTTTCAAGTAATATGGTGCCCCTTGCAAATTGTCTTGCTTTTTCTTCTTTTTTCTCTTGGCAATTTGCTGGTTCTATAGGAAAATGAAACATCTTAAACAAAACTCAGTCAAATTCTTACTAAATTCCCCATCACTGTGAAAAATTGTAGTTAACCTAATCATTATGCCAATAAACCCCAATTTCTCTGAGTAGCCCCACAACTTTACCCAGCTAGATATTGGAAGCCACTCGAACTTTTCAGGGAAGTATTTGGCAATTTCAATTTTATCCACAGGAAGAGAATAGAAATGGGCAACCCTCTGCCTCAGGGAGCCGGCAGTCCAGCCTCGGGCGGCGTCCCACACCAAGTCCACGGCCGGAGCGTAGGCCCTCTCCCCCGGGATGCGCATCTGTGTCCTCAGCAGCACGTCCTGGGGGCTGCACCAGAAAACAGGCAAACGGCGGACTTAACACAAGCACAATGAAAAGCACGCACGGCAAACGCTGGGGCATGGTGGGCAAGGCTTCCCCTTCCCTGGTTTTTATAAGGAGAGATTTTCCTTAAATCCTGAACGCTAATGGAAACCCTTATTCCCCACTTTGATTTTCTTCAATCCTGATAAAGAGCAGAGTGAAGATCCCATTTTGAGTACGCAGCAGAGTCCCCTGGAGAGGGTGGGGACCTTCCTTGGTGGGGAGGGATGGAAGGCCCCAGCCTGGCTGAAGTCCCAGCAGGGCCGGCAGCTGGCGGAGAAGGCTGGTCTGAGCAGATGGCCGTGCTCTGGATTTGGGGCTCGTAGGGTAGCGGGGAGAAGCTGCCGAGGGTTACAGTTGGGAAGACAGACGCATGGCGGGAGACACAGCACTGCAGGGGCAGAAGGAGAGACTCGGCAGTGGGGAGTAAGAGAGAGGCGTGTAGAGGTGTCACAGGACACGAAGTTAAAGCTACAGACAACTGGAAGGCAGAAAAGTGGAAACAAAAACTGTTAGTTTTAAGACGTGCAGACAAGGAGTGATTTTAAATGCTGTGTTCTGCTACACTGGTGTTTACGACAGAGCGAGCGAGGCTGTGGAGAAGAGGACTCGATGGCGGAGGGGGCAGGAGGATGTGGGCGCAGCTGATGGGCCTCTCGGACTGCAAGAGGGGAGCTGCGACCGACCGGGATCCCCAGACGCTGACCCTGGGGGCTGGGCAGCCGACCTGCGCACAGACGGGCCGCTGGCCAGCAAGTCAAGCTGAGGGGCTTGGGGACAGAGATGCCCAAGGGGACAGAGGCTGCTGAAGAGGAAGATGAGGGCAGAGACCTCCTTGAAGGGCGGGAGAGTACCCTGGAGGTTGGCCAGGGACAGGAGAGCCGGGGGAGGCCCGGGGCGGTGCACAGCTGCTCTTCGGAGCCAGAAGGGCACTGCTTACAACAGACGTGACAAAGGGTCAACATCGTTCTTATATGAAGTGTTCGCACACGTTACATTAGCTGTTTTCCTAAGACCCCCATTAGGGAAACAGGCAAAATATACGAAACAATTCATTCACCCACTCACAAGACACAAACAGTTTATAAGCCTTTGAAAAAATGCCAACTTTAGTAGCAATCAAAGCACCGGAGCAAATGAGAACGAGATAACCATTTTCATTTATCAACATCTGAACAGTGAAATATTCCACATTGGTTTGAGGGTGAGGTGAATAAATGCTCATAAACTCTGGGGAACGTACATTGGGACAACTTACCTGAAAATAATTTATTTTAAGAGGTTTAAAATGTCTATACTCTTTGATCCAGGAAATCCCCTCCAGGAAACTACTCCTGCTCATAAAATTTGTATTAAGGCTACATTTTTTATTTTTAAGAGACAGGGTCTTGCTCTGTCACCCAGGCTGGAGTGCAGTGGCATGATCACAGCTCACTGCAGCCTTGAACTCCTGGGCTCAAATGATCCTCTTGCCTCAGCCTCATGAGTACCTGGTACTACAGGCATGTGCCACCAGGCCTGCGTATTTTTTTTTCTAGTTTTTGTAGAGATGGGGTCTCACTATGTTGTCCAGGCTTGTCTCAAACTCCTGACCTCAAGCAATCCTCCTGCCTCAGGCTCCTAAAGTTGTTGGGATTACAGGCATGAGCCACCGGGCCTGGCCTAAATTGTTCAATGTTTGAAGAGATGAAGCACCCCACCATGACAGGGGCATACCCCCTATGTGCAGTAGAGTTTCTTACCCCAAGTTTTCTTCTTTCTGAAGGGGCTCTAAGCAGATCTCTGTTCTCCGTCCTAGTTTATAGTCCCTGGTAAGTGAAAGGAAATAACAGAGTGACATACCATTTAATCTTTTAAAACAATTTTTTACCAATTTTAAGCTATTTTTTTTTTTTATCCAAAGGATTGTTTTCTGAATACCATATAAAAACACTCAAGCTTTTGGAAAAAGAGGAAGACTAGAATACATCCTGTGGCGATTATATACTTGGGCATTTCTTAATAAACATGGAAGTGTGGCTCTACAAAGATGGCCAAATTGCGAAAGAAACTTCCCTTTGTTCAGCCAGGGTTTGGATTCTCAAGCCAGTCACAGGGGGCAGTAATCAGAACCGAAGTGAAAGGAGCCGTCAGGGTTGCTTTTTGCAAAGGAAACTAACAACTAGTTAATGCCCCAGCCTGCCTTTCAGTTCAAAGTAACAGGAGAGCCAGCTGAGTCACACCTTTCCTGAGTGAGAACCTGCTTACTCCGCCTTCTACTTCACTCCAAATTAAGTTATGATAATGTCACAGTTTCTGGAGCATAGAAAAAATACTCAAAGCTACATTTATACTTAATATGGAAAGCTGAAACCATACTAGGGTTTATGATAAAAAGCATCATCCAATTCACATTCCTGGAATTACCAGGAATGGGGTGTGTGTTATTATCTGACACAAAAGATGTGTCCCTCCACCAAGCCCTCTTGCCGCCAAGCGTGGCAGGAGGGAGGGACAGCTGCGTGCCCACCTGACCACCTAGGAACCTACTTGAGCGGCTGCCGGTTGGTTCGTAAAAGCCTGCCTGGGCGCTTACTCTCCACCGTCCAGGCTCTGAGGAAGGCTGGGGACGGAACACCAGACTCCAGGAAGGGGGGCAACGTCATGGCCTAGAAAAAGAAACAGACATTTCTCCAACGGTTTTACAAAACACTCTTAAAAATATAACTGCTTCAGAAAAAAAAGCAGCACTGCACAGTGACACTGAGGGAAAGAGTCCTCAAGTGATGATAATGATCAAAATCTATTTTGAATCACAAGAATATCCATCTCTTAAATGAAATTAATCCTGAGTAATTTTTGTACTCCACTGAAATCAGCTTGAGAAATGAGTTTTCTATTTCTAAATATGAGCCAAAAGCTCATTTTTAATCATTATGTTCCAAAAATGAAACTTTAGAATTAATTTCCATGGGAGTATAATTCACAAGAGCAGAGGCTGCTCTAACAAAAGCCTGAGCTTCATCTTCAACTTTCGTCAGTGCTAATACGATTCTCCAGTGTTTGCTCTGCCAGTGAAGTAATTTTGATTCTGAAATATTTCAGAATCTTTGGCTCTAACTAGGAGGCCCAAACTGTGTGTTCTAATTCTGCAGGGGTAGATAGCTTTAAGCCCCTATTTATATTTAGGTTGAAGCATATAAAGTTGCCAACATTAATCCATTTTTTTATCTTAAAACAGCATCTTTCAACCTAATACAAGAAAAAAAAGTATCTTCCCACTTGTTCTCACAAGGTTATTGCATATATTGAGGACACATAAAAGCTAAATATCAACAAATGTCAGTCATATATATGCCTCCACATGTTTGCCTTTGAGAGAAAGAAGGGATATTCATTTAAGTCCAACAATAGTAAGATGCTTCTTCAACATTGTGTTGTACTTAATCCAGCCTTTCCATTTGGACAAAACCCTCCTCTGTGAATATTAATGCATAAGAAAACAATACAATATCTAGTTTAGGATTCTAACATAAAAGCTGATATTCTGACCTCCTGGGAAACTGATAACACAGCTTTTCATTACAACATTTAACATGGATCACAATGGTACAAAACAATGTAAATAAAGGGGTAAAGTGAATGCTTTACAAATGTTTCAAGAAACCATGTTTCCCTATAAAATAAAAATGAACAGAAGCTGCAAGTCACTGAGGATAGAGTCAAACAAAAGCACAGCATGCCTGTCAGAGTGGGGATCAATGAGGGCCACGAGGAGCTGTCTGCACCGTGGGCGTGTGCTGCCTGCTGGGTACTTACCACTGAACATGGCATATGACAAATGCCATATCAGAACAGACTGTAATTGGGGGAAAAGGAGATAGAAGAATATATTAATATCTCACTCTTTGGAAGAAGCCACATCACCACTAAGTTATGCTGCAGGAAGAAGTCTGACCTGAGACTTCAGATCTGCCAGCACAGCATCTTCTGAGATCTCTATGTCTCCCACATAGAGGGCAGAACCTTCCGCAGGCATGTTCCCAGGAACACCTGCCAAAGGACAGAGGTGGATGCTTAGAAGGAACTTTAAACTTATTTATTTCATATTTCTGAAACACACTGCCACGTTTTGATACATACATAGGTTTATTATTATATTCAGGAACCTCTGACTCTGGGTCCCTCACGACTTTAGGGGGAAGGAAGCACGGCCTGGCAGGGGAGCAGTCAGGGGCGTGCTGCTGGCTGAACACCACAAGGAACTTTACACTAATGCCATCTACCTAGAATGTTCTTTCCCACATTCTTTCCTTCTTCAAAGGCTTTGTTGGTAGGATACTTTGCCTGTATCCTTTATATTAGCATCCTGTTTCTTTCTCATAACACTGACCACAACCTGTTAGTCTTTTGTCCATTTTCGTGTGTGCATGTGTGCATTTGTGTGTGTGTGTTTAATCAGCCTCCTCAAAACAATAGGATTTCCAAGAGGGGGCGGGCCATCTATCTTGTTCATCTTCTCAGTGCCTGGTGTGGTAGGTGCCACACAGTAAATGCCCAATAAATGTTTATTGAATGAAGGAAAACTTGACAATAAGAAGGACTTTCCAGGTTTGTTTGAAAAAGGGGAAAACAAAATCATGGGTCATCAAAAACTGTGAATCTAAAAAAGCTAGTAACTAAATTTTAAATTCGGAATATCTTTACTCATTTTTGCTTTAATTAAGTATCTTTGTCACTGAGCACACTACTAATACATAATAAATTATAGATAAATCATAAGTGAATTAAGTGCATTAATAGTTCTTCTTGTGTCTTAAGGAAACTACAGGACACTCTTAGGAAATTCTGCAGAATGAAATATACAGTCATGTGACACACAACTAAGTTTTGGTCAAAGATGGACTGCATATATGATGGTGGTCTCATAAGATTATAATACTGTATTTTTACTGTCCTTTTCTATGTTTAGATGTGTTTAGATACACAAATACTAACCATTATGTTACAAGTACCTACAGTATTCAGTATAGTAACATGCTGTGCAGGTCTGTAGCCCAGAAGCAACAGGCTGTACCATACAGCCCAGGTGTATAGTAGGCTGGACCACACAGGCTTGTGTAAGTACACCCTGTAATGTCTGCACAATGAGGAAATCACCTAACTACACGTTCCTCAGAATGTATCCTCATTGTTAAGCTACACATAACTGTATTTCCCATTTTTTGTGATATAGAAATGCTACCAAAAATGAACCTTTTTCTTTACTTACATGGAGAAACATACTGATTAAACATGCTTTTAAAATCTGATATGTAACTAGTATTCTATCACTAAAACATTTTTCAGAATTAACATGATCTAATATAACCCAACTAAAAAATAACTAGCCAATTTCATAGCTGATTCAACATATTTTATAACTCTATACATATAATCCAAACTTCAAAGAATAAGGATATAGGATTTGACTGACTTATATTAATTTCATTACTGAGATTTAAATGATAAAAAGAAATATAAGTTTATAATACTCCAAAGCACTAGAAAAGATAAATAATTAAGTATAACATGATAAAAAGAAAAAATATAGCTAACAAGTTAGACCTACTAAAAATATATTCTTTTCATCTACAGTTATGAATACGAAAGAGATTAAATTGTGTGTTCTTTATAATGAAGTAGAACTCTTCTTTGTATTATACAAAGGCAATTCAACTCACTGCTAGCAACTTTTGCCCACTGTGATGTGTACACTGAATTTAGAATAAGACAACATGTTTGCTCTGTCTATATTTCTTCTAAGAAGTCAGTGAAAAGATTCCCTAGAAGCAGTTCCTGAGGGTTTTGGGGGTCGAGGCAGAAAGACCAGGAGACCAGGATGCAGACTCCTGCCTTGGTCTCTGCCCCGTGGCTGTGGTGAGGTTAGTGGAATCGGTTGAAGCCTCAATACCCTGGTATAGGATAATAAATGGGGCTGCTACTGCCCTGAGGATCTTGACAGATGACATATAAAAGATCTCTGAAAAAGAAGAATAGATTGATATAATAATAAACATAACAATAATAAGATATACAGTGTTTTACAGAGGTTACAAAGCACTGTATAAAAATAGGATAGGGTTATTACTATCAAATGACTTACCTTATAAACAGGTTTTAATTTCCAACGTTACATTTTAAAAATAAATATTTCATAGTTGCCTCAGAGCAGAAGCAGTCATTTTACTTTTTTTTATGATACCGGCAGCTGAAATTTCTGTCCTCACCTTGGGTGGAAACAGCTCTCCACATCCTGCCTTGAGGAGGAATACAGTTGGTCTGGTCCTGATGGCTTTCCCAGTGTCCTGAGGGATCCCGAGGCTGGTACCACCAGATGGGCACCTTCAGGAAACCCTGAAGAATGGAGCATTTTTAATGAGGTGATTAAGTGACCCTCCACTTTTACTCCCATAGAGAGAAACTGTCTTGATGACATAAAATGTTCTTGAATTTATAATTTTCCTGTTAGATTTATTAACGGTCATAAATTATAGTTGTTTATTGTTCTTATAATCAACAATTTAAATCAGAAAACTCAGACTTTGGGGTTACTGGGACTAAATATGTTCTTTGCTTAGAAGTATGTCAGTAGATAAATAAATGAGGGACATAAACAGTAATAAAACATTTGCCTGAAACACTGCACCAATATTTCCAGGCACCATAGAGCACTGCTGGCACAATACACCAGTCACGGCAGTTCCATTTATTATAGAGAGGCAACAGCCTATTGATCTAGGTTGGACTCCTGTATACAGACCACATGAAATAAACCCATTGCTTTATACATACCCTGTAACTTCAGTTTTACTAATTTAGCTAGTTATTCCCATCTTTTTTGTTAGTAAAGAACTTTGATAGCTTTGTTAAGAGATTAAAGATGTTATTGTTACAGTGTTCAATTTCCAACAATAGAAAATGAGAATGTGAAAAATAATCATGCAAAATATTTTAAATATATAGTTTAAGAAATGTACATTAGAATATTTTTCAGTTTATCAAATTGGTGAAGATTAACAAATACTCAACCTGCATTCAGTTAAATAAATGTAACATCAGAACAACACAATTCCATTTTTTTCACCTGGAAGACTGTCAAAAACCAGAAAGTCTAATAACATTCTATGTTGGTAAAAGTATGAGTAAACTTGGATTCTTGTAAGTTGGTGGCAGGAATATTTACTGCTGCAAAGTTTTCAGAGAGTAATTTGGCCACATCTCTCAAAATTTAAAATGTGCAAGTCCTTTGACCCACCCATTCCACATTTAGGAATTTATTCTCTGATATACTAGTGCATGCACAGAAAGCCATGTATGCGAAGACATTCATGCAAATTGGTTACGGGAGCAAACCCGTGACCCAACCTCAAAGTCCCTTTTTAGAAGACTGGTTACATTGTAGTAAGCCATAACCATAGCTCGGTACTTTTGACCAAGCAACTTCAGTTTCAGGAATTTGTCCTGTAGGTCTACTCATATACACACAAAATGGCACATATATGGTTTTTATACTGTATCAGTAAGACGGGAAACAAACTATATATTCTTCAAAAAGAGACTGGTTCATAAATTATAGTATCTGTATATAGTAGAATATTATGTACCTACTAAATAGACTGAAATAGCTTTATATGTCCTGGCACATACCATATGCTTGGGAGATAAAATAGTAATGAGAAAACCCAGGTACAGAATAGGGTGTCTAGCATATTATCTTTTGTGCAAAGAAAAAGGAATATATATGTGTGTGTGTGTGTGTGTGTGTGGCCATATATGCTATGTATATACACAGACACAAACACGAGCATGTGCATATGTGTATACTCAAAAGTACAGTCCTCTGGAAGGAGACAGAAGACACCATTGTCTGTGGGGAGAGAATACTGGGTGGCTGGGGGCCAGGGATAGAAGGAGGGATATGTACTTTCCATGGTCTGGCTTTTTATGTACTTGGAATTTTGTATCATGAGTATTACCTCTTCAAAAATTAACTTTAAAGATCACTTTAAAAAATAGAATTCTACATGTAAAGGAAGTCATGTAGAAAAGGTAGTTACGAAAAGGAAGACAGTAGGAGATTTGCATGTGCAGCATGTGGTCTGTGTGATGAGATCCCCAAGATTTATTAAGTGAATAAAAACAACAAAACAGGTGTACAACAATGTGGAGAATATGATCTCTTTATGTAAACTTTTAAAAAAGGACATACATGTTGGGAAATAGGCTAAGAGACATGAAAAGATTTTGGGAGTTTTGCAGGGCTTTGTCTTGAAGGAATCTGTGGACATGTTAGTTCACAGAATAGAAATTGCTTCCAACAAGAGGGGCATTGCCAGAGGACGTTTGCAAAGCAACGTTTCTTCTTTGCTGCCGGCCATCGCCTTGAGCTTTTTTGCAAGGCAGAAGCTCGGTTTGGGTCCTTGGCAGAGAAGTTGATTAAAATGCCTGCCCAGCAGATAACGTGCAGCTGGAACTATCCTAGACTTCAAGGCTATTCCTGCTTCACTCCTGACAACATGTCCCTCTGTGTTTAGAAGAAGTAGATTAGAGTAGTTCACAGACTCAATGTTCTCATTTTATATATTTTATCTTTAATTTGTATGCTCAGCTAGGTCTGTTTCTAACTTAGGGCTTAACATGCTTATCTTAGAAAAACTGTTTAACCATCTATTCTTATAGACAAAATTAGGTAAGGTTCCCCTGGAAACCTCAGAAAATGAACTGCATACGTAATTCTCTAACAAAAGACAATGATTTGCTGTAACAATAAATACTGATGCGGGACTTCACGTGTGGGTCTCAGCTTGTGGGAATGCTGATGACCCCCTAACTCTCCCATCATTTAAACTGCACTTTGTCTTTGTCTCAATCACTTCTCCATCTATATCATTTCTTTATTTCCTATTATTTCCAAATCCCTTGTGATGATCCTGCCTTGGGACCTGTTTTGCTGGGAGAGTAGCTAACTCCTGGCACATGCACATATTTACCTTCAGCATACAAATAATGTTTTTCTTAGAAGATATAAATACAAGGAAAAATAAGTTAACTGTCATTCTCTCTAGAGAGAAAGATGTGGGAGTGACTTTTGCTTTTTGTTTCCTAACTTTCTGTACTGTCTTTATTTTCTATTCATATTCTTGCAAGTGGTTACCTGAGTACTGGAATTTTGGGCCAATTTTTTTCCTTTGATCTTTACCGGTATCCACATTTAAAAGAAAGAATAAATATTGGTTTTAAAATGTAGTAATATGTAATGTTCATGAAAGAGTAGTGAAATGCGCCCTTTCATATACTGCTGGATAGGACTGTAAATTTGGCACAACTTGTTGGGAAAATAGTTTGACAATATATAGCATAATGTCTTTGACAAGTTAATGACTTCTGACTTAGTAATTCTACCTTTGGAACTTTAAGAACGATTTATACTTAAGTACTATTTACTATTTATAAAAACAAACTAAATTTCCAACAATGGGGATATAGGTGAATTAAACTGTGGTAAATCATTACCTTGAATATAATGATTGTTTTTGAATTTTATAATCAAATTAAGATGTTAAATGTGAAAAGTAGGAAATAAAATTTTATATACGATTGATTTTAATTTTGTTTAAAAATATTTATAGGGGCTGGGTGCGGTGGCTCACGCCTGTAATCCTAACACTCTGGGAGGCCAAGGCGGGTGGATCATTTGAGCTCAGGAGTTCGCGACCAGCCTGAGCAAGAGTGAGACCCCGTTTCTACTAAAAATAGAAGGAAATTAGCTGGACAACTAAAAATATATAGAAAAAATTAGCTGGGCATGGTGGCCCATGCCTGTAGTTCCAGCTACTTGGGAGGCAGAGGCAGGAGGATTACTTAAGCTCAGAAGTTTGAGGTTGCTGTGAGCTAGGTTGATGCCACGGCACTCTAGCCCAGGCAACAGAGTGAGACTCTGTCTCAAAAAAAAAAAAAAAAAAAAATTTATAGGAAGGAAATATATCTATTGGGAAGATTTAGGTATTCTCTTTATGACTGTCTGTATTTTCCCATTTTCCCACAATGAGTATACATCATCTTTGTAATCAGAAAACAGTAACTATTACTTACAAAATGTCTATTCAGAAGCAAAAAATCTTACCAGAGGAGGAAGTTTTCCTTCCATTAAAAGCAAAGTATCTCCAGAAGATATCATATGCTCTTTCAGTGTTGCATCCTGGGAATATAGAAATTCTTTTTTGTCACTTATGACTTCTGAAAGGAACAAACAGAGCATTGGACCTTTTTTAACCCTACGCCTCTATTACCTTTTCAAGTAATAAATGAATAATAAAGCAGATATTGAAGACATAGGAAATTAGCTAAGACTAGCAGTATAGCATATATTAAACTGTGGGGTTTAAGCTGTAAGTATCATAAAAGATCTGAGGGAAGGGAGATGGATGAGATGAGAAATGATGAGAGACTAATTTATGGAAGATGAAATTTTAGTTACACCCAAAAAGATAGGTTGGATTTAGAAATCTAGAGGAAATAAGAGAAGAGAAGGAATTTCTCATGGAAAAAAAAAAAGAACAGGGGCAAAGTCAAGGTTGATAGTAGGTATGGCTTGTTTTGTAAAGAGTTAAGAGATTAGACTGACTAGAATGGGAGTACCAGTGGGAGAGAAGCAGGGAATAAAGCTGGACTGGAAGCATAGCTGCAAACCCAAGGGATGTGGAATAGAAATAAAGGAGCCGGGCAAGATTTCTGAGGATTTTTTAAAGATCAGTTGGGCTGCTCCATGCATGACATGCTGAAGTGGGAAACACCTGTGCCCAGGGGAAGCCAATGTAGTAATTTAGGTAAAGGGGCAAAAGAAGGCTTGAACCCAGAGTTCAGCAGTGGGAAGGGCCAGGAAACAAGTGGAAAAGCTGACATGCCTTTGGAGGCAGAAAGGAGACATGAAGAATCAAAGGTAAGCAGGGTAAGCCCTGTTTTAGTGTGAAATATTAGGGTGGGAAAGACAGATGGGAAATGTGGAAAGAGAAGCCAGTTTTGAGGGTAATGAGTTTGCTTTTAGATGAGTCATTTGATACTGATTTGGAAATTAAAGAAGAAAATGCTGAAGCGATTTGGGTAAATGTATTCTTCTGACAGCCACACTGTATGTCCTGAAGATTCTTTGAGGTTCACTTCTTGTCTCAGGCAAACTCCTTGAGTCAAGGCTCAAAAAGGAGCTTGTTTCTGTTGACTTACTGACTGCTGAACAGCGGAGAGTGTTGAAGGGAAGGCCCCAGCACACTTGCTTAAATCAACCTTCTGTTGACATTCAATGCCACTGTCTTACTGAACAGAAAGCAGGCAGGTAAAGACAGGGTAAAAGGGCAACTGATCACAACTATCCAAGCTTTCTCACAAAGCTTCACTTTGGGTCTACTTCTAAGGCCATGGGTTTACACTGGGAGGTTTGATGGTTTGATGCTATCTGGACCAACAATAAGAAGACTAACCAGATTCCAACTATCCTGTGATAAAATTATTCCTAAGTCTACTTTAAGAGTTTGGCTGGACCTAGAGTTTGGACTAAAGCCTAAGTGATTGGTTGGTAAGAGGAATTCTACCATCATTAACTTAGAGAAACTCTGAGATTAAAATATTCAGGAGTTAAAAATTCAGAATGTATCTTCAAATTCTTTCATTAGTTGAAATGTTGTTTATTCTCTGAAGTTCTCTGCCTTCTAAAGAACTCCTCCTCCCAGGAACATGTTCTCACACTCATCAGAAGGGGATTTATTGCTGAGACATTCCATCCATCAAAATACTACAGTAAGAAAAAGTGAAAACAGACCCATTCAGAGATGTTTGTATCCTGTAGAAAGTAATTAAAGCTTTCTCATGAGTAGGGTGGGCGGGTGGGTATCTTGCATGAAAAGATGAAATAGAGGAAATAAGGGAAGGAAAGCATGAAATATGATACAAACTTAATCATTTTTAAGAGTAAAATGTATAGAAATAATCTTACTTCTTCACATAAAGGCTCCCCAGCTTCATAGCACCAATCCATTTTTCGCAAATGCCATGTATCTCCTATAAAGGAATCAAAATCAAGATGAAAATAAAATCAGAATATGTTGTAAGAGTTTGTCAGGGATGGCCCTTCTAGATAAATGAATATCAAACCCTAGCAAAAGTTAGAAATCTTAGTTATTAAAAATAACAACAATTTATAAACCAAAAACTTCCCCCACCTACCAAACACATCTGATGGGAATAAACACAGGTCTCATATTTATGTCCACAGGCCATAGTTTGTGAATGCAAATACTGTTCTTTGCAGACCCTCTTTGACATTAGTCCTAGTTTTAAGTACAGTAATATTTATATCAACTTTTAAATTTAATTTAAGTACCTTAAAAAGTCACCAATAAGTTAAAAGTGAACACTATTACTTGACAGCATAGCAGAGTGGAAAGAACTCAGGTTCTGAAGGCAGAGAGGCCTGGCTACTTGCTGTGCAACTCTGGGTAAGCCATTTAACCTTTCTCAGCCCTTGTTTCTTTGTCTGTCAAATGGGAATGGGTGGTAACATCTGCATGGTGGGACTGCTGTCAAGATTAAACGAGACATTGCATGTACACTTCTAGAAGAACGCCTTGTACCCAAAGCATGTTAACTTCCTTTCCAAAGCCATAGGCTTCCACTGTCATGAAGTTTGAGAGCAGCACAGTAGTCTACTGAAAGCAGAATGGGGCCTCATCCAACTCACTGACACGATCCCACCCAGAAAGCTACTTCAAGTTATCTTGGATTTATTTTTTTCATTCATATTACATTCCTAATGCATTGAAATTCTGAATCAGTGAGATTCAAAAAACAAATGAGTGAAAGACCTGAGTGATTCCAAGTAGTATAAATCTTCCTTTATTTTGTACCTTTGCTGGACCCTACCAAGGTTCTCTTCACTGAGAGCTTGAAATAAGAACCAGGAGAATTCATTATGTATATACAGAAATATTCATTACTTTTTTTCCCTCCACAATCCTGTAAAAAGTTTTCCCCACAATCCTGGAGGGGAAAACATTTGGAAAGTTTTCATTAGGCTTATAGATAATTAATTTTAAGTAAATGCTGCAGATAATATTATATCTTTGTGGTAAGTAGCTTACCTGGTAGGCCAGATTTCTCCAGCATTATCTTTAAACACTGTAAAAAAATTATGTCCAATGTTAGTTTTCCAATTCTGAGTTATAGTTCTAGAAGAAATACTCTTTTTGGACTCTGGACCTATTTAAGTCAGACTATATTTAATAATTGTTGAATAAAGATACACACAGTTAAAACAATGATAGGCAAGTCAGCTTTCCTTTTTAAGAGCTGGGTGGGGCCAATTTGGGGGTAGGGGGGGGAGTGGGGTGGTGGTGGGGGGAACACAACAGTTTTCTAGTGTTTGCAACCAGGACTTAGTTCAAAGTTTCATTCACTGACTTTCGGGTCTGAACCATGATTTCCTTCCTATGAGGATTAATGGTGTGTATTTAACCAAATATGATTAATTAGGCTGACATAGACATGCATTAAATTCTGAATCCTATAAAAGGAAATTAGCCTTTATTTAGCATTCATCAAACACAAGTGATCATAGAAGAACTCACATGAAAGAACTATGCAAGTTGTGATCTCATGTCACAATGCAAAAATGAGACAATATTAATAAAAATTTAAATAAAACAAAAATAATAATTAAAACACCTACATTTTTGAGGGAAAAACATTCCTAAATAAATCTTGGGCAAAAAGTAAATAAAATTTAATTTCTCTGGGCACAGCGGCTCACTCCTGTAATCCTAGCACTCTGGGAGGCCAAGGCAGGAGGATCACTTGAGCTCAGGACTTCCAGACCAGCCTGAGCAAGAGCAAAACCCTATCTCTACTAAAAACAGAAAAAATTGGCTGGGCGTGGTGGTGCATGCCTGTAGCCCCAGCTACTTGGGAGGCTGAGGCAAGAGGACTGCTTGAGCCCAGGAGTTTGAAGTTGCAGTGAGCTACGATGAGGCAGGCCACTGCACTCTAGCTGGGGTGACAGAACGGGACAATGTCTCAAAAAAAAAAAATTAATTTCTACTACACTAGAGCAAAAGGGAGCAAAAATAAGGATAGTTACTGCCACACTGTTGGTAAAAAGAAAAAAATGGCAAACAATCAAAATAGCCATTAATGGGGGAATGTTTTAAAAACACCAGGACATCTCTTAAAGCAGTTCAAAGAATAAAATAGATTTAAATGAAGTTCTAGTACAACACATGCAGCCTGATCTCATTTAAGATTTTAAAAAAAACTACACACGAGGGGGGAGGGGGGCATGGGCAATATATGTAACCTTAACACTTGTACCCCCATAATATGCTAAAATAAAAAAAATTAAATTAAATTAAAAAATTAAAAGAAACCACACACACAAATCATGCTCTTCGTTTCTATATGTACTCTCTCAGGTACATTCTGGTAGGAGCACAGCAAAGGTCTGAAGGGACACATGGGCTACTGAGGTGGACAAGATTATAACTGATTGAAACAGTGATTTCTAGAGAAGGGTCTAGAATAGGGTGTGACCAAGGGGGGAGTTTATTTTATTTAATTTTTATTGAGACAGAGTCTTTCTTTGTTGCCCAGGCTAGAGTGAGTGCCGTGGCATCAGCCTAGCTCACAGCAACCTCAACCTCCTGGGCTCAAGCAATCCTGCTGCCTCAGCCTCCCGAGTAGCTGGGACTATAGGCATGCACCACCATGCCCGGCTAATTTTTTCTATATATATTAGTTGGCCAATTAATTTCTTTCTATTTATAGTAGAGACAGGGTCTCGCTCTTGCTCAGGCTGGTTTTGAACTCCTGACCTCGAGCAATCCGCCCGCCTCGGCCTCCCAGAGTGCTAGCATTACAGGCGTGAGCCACTGTGCCCAGCCAACGGGGGAGTTTTAAAAGTGAGAATAAATCCATGCTCACTTACATGATTAAAAATAAAATTAAAGAAGGCTATAAAGTACAATTATAGGTTGTTTGGAAAATGATGGAGATGAGAACACAATGTAATATTAATAAAATATGAGGAATGGGACTAAAGCTGTATTCAAAGAAAACAGGAGTCTTAAAGGCTTTCATTACTTAAGAAAAACAATGGAGTATTCAACTTAACTGCATTCCAACTAGGGGAAACAGCCAGCTTAAAGGCTTTGTTTCAAAAACAGCAAGGATGGGGGATGCATGCATTTATCAGATCAAAAACAGCAAGGAGGCCAGAGACTGGAAGAGAGTGACTGAGAGAGGGAAATAGTTGAAGGTGTGAAAACAAAATAAAAACAGTACCAGAGGGCCAGATTACATAGCCCCTTGTGAAGTCATTCAAGGTTTCAGCTCTTACTCTGGGAAACCACAGGAGGACTGTTGAGTATAGGAGTGACTAATCTCACTTACTTTTTTTTTTTGAGACAGAGTCTTGCTTTGTTGTCCAGGCTAGAGTGAGTGCCGTGGCGTCAGCCTAGCTCACAGCAACCTCAAACTCCTGGGCTCATGCGATCCATCTGCCTCAGCCTCCCGAGTAGCTGGGACTACAGGCATGCGCCACCATGCCCGGCTAATTTTTATATATATATATGTATATATATATATATATATATATATATATATTAGTTGGCCAATTAATTTCTTTCTATTTTTATAGTAGAGACGGGGTCTCGCTCAGGCTGGTTTTGAACTCCTGACCTTGAGCAATCCGCCCGCCTCGGCCTCCCAGAGTGCTAGGATTACAGGCGTGAGCCACCGCACCCAGCCTCACTTACATTTTTAAGGATCACTCAACTTCTTTGTAAGAACAGACTCTGGGAAATGCAAGGCTGTAAGGAGAGAGATCAGGTAGGAATATGCTGAAATACTCCAGATGAGATATGACGATGGGTTTGACAGGATGGTAGTGGTGGAGGGAATGAGATATGGTGAGATCCTAGATATATTTTAATGATAGAACCAAAATAATTTCCTGCAAAACTGGACATGGAGTAAGAAAGAGAAAAATCAAGGACGACTTCAACGTATTTGGCGTGAGCAAGTAGAAAAATGGAGCTGCTGTTAACTGAAGAAGAGAAAAATGTGAGTGGAGTGTGTTTCAGGAAGAAGAGGAGTTCTGCTGTAGATGTGTTCTTGGTTGGAACAACAAATTAGACAATCAAATGACAGTTGGAAGTTCTGAGGCAAGGTCCAGTTTAAGTATGGAGTTCTGAAACTAGGTCCAGTGTCAGAACTGGGAAGCACAATGCTCAAAAGGTAGAGAGAAAAGGAGGCAATGGCAAACTGAGATGGGGTACACTAGTGGGGTGGAAGGAAATCCTGAAGAGTTGTAATCTTCTGGAGCCAAGTGACAGAAGTACTTAAAAAAATAGAGTCATTAACTATGTTGAATGCTGCTGATAGAGCAAGTAAGATGAACAGGAAAAACTGCTCACAGTACACAGCAACATGGAAGCCACTGATGACCTTGATATGAGCTGTTATAGTGGCATAGTAAGGTACAAGTTTGCCTACAAGGGGTTTGAGAGAATATAGACAAGGGGATATATATATATATATATATATCACTCTTTTGAAAAGTTTCGTGGTTTCTTTCTTTGAAATGAAAAACTTTAAAGTTAAAAGGCCAATGAAGAATTAGAAAATATTTATAGCATGTAATATAACAAAGGGTGAAAAAATGTTTTATCATGGAAAATTTCAAACACATACAGAGAAAAGTAAGTTAATCCTAAAGTACTTATCACCCAGTCTCAATTACAGGTTGAGTATCCCTTATCTGAAATGCTTAAGACCAGAAGTGATTTGGATTTTGGATTTTTGAATATTTGTATTATACTTACCAGTAGAACATCCCTAATCTGAAAATCCACATTATGAAATGCTCCAATGAACATTTTGAGTGTCATGTCAAAAAGTGCTAAAAAAGTTTTATAACCTAGTGGCAGCTCTGTTTCCCCAGAGAGAGCACTATAGTTGTCTGGCCCACATGTGCCCATGCCTGCCTGACAGCCAGTGTGGCAGCACCTCTCTGCCCCCAGAGAGACTGACACATAGTCATGGCTCATGTGTTCCTTGCCCAACAAACAACCTGGCACCTCCGCCTCCAGCAAAACCATATCACCTTCATCACCCACAGTCTAGGCCACTGAGGTAACTGCAAACATAACTGATGAAGGTTATAGCTGAAGACTGTATGGAGACCACGCTACTGAGTACACCCAGAAACAAAGCCAACACACCATTCCCACCTAACAGCCTAGGACCCATCTATAAGAAAAAGCCTTTCCCTATGAAAGCTATTCCATAAAATCAAAAAAAGTAACTGTTCCACTAGATGTGCAGGTATCAATGTAGGGACACAAGAAACATGAAAAAACAAGGAAACATGACACCCTCAAAGAGATAGATATCAAAAACAAGGAAACATGACACCCTCAAAGTAAGAAAATAAGTCTCCAGTAACAGACCTCAAAGAAAAGGATATTTATGAAATGCCTGAAAAGCGATTCAAAGTAATGATCTTAAGGAAACTCAGTGAGATATAAGAAAATACATATAAATAATTCAACAAAATCATAAAAACAATTCATGATCTGAATGAGAAATTCAACAAAGAGATAGATATCATTAAAAAGAACCAAACAAAAATCTTGGAGCTGAATAATTTAATCCATGAAATAAAAAATACAATTGAGAGCTTCAACAAGAGACTAGATAAAGGAGAAGAAAGACTTTCAACTTGAAGAAAGGTCTTTTGAAATAACCCAGTCAGAGGAATAAAAAGAAATAACAATAAGAAGAAATTAAGAAAGCCTATAGAACCTATGGGACACCATTAATGAATAAATTTTCACATTATAGTAGTGGAGGAAGGAGAATAAATTGACAAAGAAAACCTTTTTATTGAAATAAAAGCTGAAAGTTTCCCAAGTCTCAGGAATGATGGACATCCAGATCTAGAAAGTTCAAAGGTCCCCAACTAGATTCAACTCAAAAAGATCTTCTTTGAGGCACTCTATAATCAAAAGACAAAGACAAAGAGAGAATTCTAAAAGCCACAAGAGAAAAATGTCAAGTCACATAGGAGGGAATCTCCAATAGACTATTAGCAGATTTCTTAGCAGCAACTTTGTAGGCCAGGGGAGAATGGATGATACAGTCAAAGTGCTGAAAGAAAAACAAACAAAACTGTTGGCCAAGAATACTATAGCCAGCAAAGCTATTCTTCAGAAATGGAGAAATGATGACTTTCCTAGACAAGCAAAAGCTAAAGGAATATATCACCACTAGACCAGCCTTACAAGAAATGCTTAAGGGAGTGCTATAACTGGAAACAAAAGGATGATAATTACTATCATAAAAATATGTAAAAGTATAAAACTCACCAGTATAGATAAACTCATAATCACACTCAGAATACTCCAGTGCTGTAATGGTACTTGCTATGTAAATCTATCAATCCTCTAGTAGGAAGGTTTAAAGTCAAAACAGTTAAAAATAACAATAGCTACAATTAGTAGCTAACTAACACACAACAGATAAAGATATAAATTAAAGCAACAAAAATGTAAATTGTGGGGGAGAGGGAAAAAAGTCTAGAGTGTTTTTATGTGACAAAAGTTAAGCTATTATCAGCTTAAAATAGTCTATTATAACCACAAAACTCTTTATTCCCACAGTCACCACAGAGAAAGAAATTACAACAGATACACAAACAAGAATGAGAAAGGAAACAAAGCTTACCATCACAGAAGACCACCAAACCACAGAAGTAAACAACAAGAGAAGAAGAAATGAACAAAGGATCTATAAAACAACCAGAAAACAATAAACAAAATGGTAGGAGTACATACTTTCCTATCAGTAATAACCATGAATGTAAATGGATTAAATCTGCCAACAAAAAGATACAGAGTGGCTGAATGGATAAAAAAAGAAGACCCATCCGGGCACGGTGGCTCACGCCTGTAATCCTAGCTCTCTGGGAGGCCAAGGCGGGCAGATTGCTCAAGGTCAGGAGTTCAAAACCAGCCTGAGCAAGAGCGAGACCCCGTCTCTACTATAAATAGAAAGAAATTAATTGGCCAACCAATATATATAGAAAAAAATTAGCTGGGCATGGTGGCACAGGCCTGTAGTCCCAGCTACTTGGGAGGCTGAGGCAGCAGGATTGCTTGAGCCCAGGATTTTGAGGTTGCTGTGAGCTAGGCTGATGCCATGGCACTCATTCTACCCTGGACAACAAAGCGAGACTCTGTCTCAAAAAAAAAAAAAAAAAAAAGAAGACCCAACTATATGTTGCCTAAAAGTGATTCACCTCACCATTAAAGACAAACAGACTGAAAGAATGAAAAAAAATATTCCATGCAAATAGAAACCAAAAGTAAGCAGGAGTAGCCATATTTATATGAGATAAAATAGACTTTAACCCTTTGCAGTCGGATGTCGAGTGTGACTAGACACGGTTAGCAAAAATTATAGAGATTAAAATTACTCTTTAAATGTATCAATAATTTGAAATATAAAAAAATCCAAATAAATAAGTTTGTAAGAAAAGAAACTCCAGTTTTTTATTCTACTGCCACACTTTGTAAAATCTGGGGTATTTAAAAAATTAAATCTCGAGTAGAATAAAGGAATCAAGAAAAAAGCAAGTGCAAAGGTTTAAGTTAAAAACTATAAAAAGAGACAACATTATTATATAATGATAAAGGGATCGATTAAACAAGAGTATATAACAATTGTAAATATATATGTAACTAACACCAGAGCACTCAAATATATACAGCAAATATTATTAGATCTAAAGGGAGAGAAAGACTGCAACACAATAATGGTAGGGTACTTTAACACCCCACTTTCAATAATGGACAGATCATGGAGACAGAAAATCAACAAAGAACCACTGGATTTAACGGCACCATAGATCAAATGGAGCTAATAAAAATTCCATCCAATAGGTGCAGGATACACATTCTTACCAACTCTACAAGGAACATCCTCCAGGATAGATCATATGTTAGGCCACAAAACAAGTCTTAAAAAATTTAAGACAGAGATCATATCAAATATATTCTCTGACCACATTGGTATAAAACTAGAAATCAACAATGAGAAAAACTTCAAAAACCATACAAACATATGGACATTAAACAACCTCATCCTAAATAACCACTGGGGTCAATGAAGAAATTAAAAGAGGAATTTAAAAATTTCTTGGGACAAAAAAGAATGGAAACATATCATACCAAAACCTATGGGACATAGAAAAAGCAGTTCTAAGAGGGAAGTTCAGAAGAGTCAATGCCTACATCAAAAATGAAGAAAGAGTTCCAATAAACAACCTAACCATATACCTCAAGGAACTAGAAAAACAAGAACAAACACAATCCAAAAGTGGTAGAAGGAAGGAAATAATAAAGCTCACAGCAGAAATAAACAAAACAGGGATGAAAAGAACAATTCAGAACATTAACAAAGTTAGTTTTTTGAAAAGATGAACAAAATCGACAAACTTTTAGCTAGAGTAGAAAAAAAGAAAAGATTCAAGTAAATAAAATCAGAGATGAAAAAGCAGACATTACAGCTCATACCAAAGAAATATAAAGGATCATATAGGAGTTATTATGAACTATATGCCTACATGTTAAAAAACAGAAGAAATAAATTCCTGGACACATACAACCTACCAAGATTAAATTATGAAGAAACAGAAAATCTGAACAGAAAAATGAGTAAGAAAATTGAATCAGCGATAAAAATTCTTCCATCAAAGAAAAGTTCAGGACCTGAAGCATCAATGCTGGATTCTACCAAACATTTAAAGAAGATGTAATACCAATTCTCCTCAAACTATTCCAGAAAACTGAAGAAGAGGGAATACTTCCAAACTCATTTCACAAGGGCAGCATTAGCTTGGTTCTAAAACCACACATGAACACACACAAAAAAGGAAATTATAGGTCAATAGCTGAAAGTTTTTCCTCTAAGATAAGGAATAAGACAAGTTTACCATTTTTGCTGTCCCTATTCAACATATTAATAGTACCAGAAGTGTTAGCCAGAGCAATTAGCAAGAGAATGAAATAAAAGGTATCCATACTGAGAAGGAAGAAGTCAAATTGTCTAGGTTTGCAGATGATATAGAAAACTCTAAAGACACCAA
Source organism: Mirza zaza (assembly GCA_008750895.1). Classification (NCBI taxonomy): domain Eukaryota; kingdom Metazoa; phylum Chordata; class Mammalia; order Primates; family Cheirogaleidae; genus Mirza; species Mirza zaza. The sequence continues at coordinate 94,792 of VSMD01030909.1, forward strand.
CAAAAACCTGTTAGAACTAATAAAACTCAGTAAAGTTGCAGGACAAAAAAATCAACATACAAAAATCAGTAGCATTTCTATATGCCAACAGCGAACTTTCTGAAAAAGAAATCAAGAAAACAGTTCCATTTAAAGTAGCTACAAAAGACATAAGATACCTAGGCATAAACTTAACCAAAGAGGTGAAGGATCTACACTGAAAACTATACACTGATGAAAGAAATTGAAGAGGACACAAATAATAGAAAGATATATCCTGTGTTCACGGATTGAAAAAATTAATAATGTTAAAACAGCTAAACTACCCAAAGTGGATCTACAAATTTAATGCAATCCTTATCAAAATACCAAGGACATTTTTCACAGAAATAGAAAAAACAATGCAAAATGCATATGGAACCATCAGATAGCCAAAGTAGTCCTGAGCAAAAAGAATAAAGCTGGACGGTTCATGCTACCTGACTTCAAAATATACTACAAAGCTATGGTAACTAAAACAGCAAGGCCCTGGCATAACAACAGACGCACAGATCAATGGAACATAACAGAGAGCCCAGAAATAAATTCACACACTTATAATACGCTGAGTCAGCAGGTTTTACGGTGGAGAAAGAGTCTTTATTCTGCATAGCACTAAGCAGGGAGACATGAGAAATTTCTCAAATCTGCCTCGCTGAGAATTTGGAAGACAGGGTTTTTAAGGGTAGTTTGACAGGCAAGGGATTAGGCAGTTAGGTTTGTTAATTGGGACAAAATTATAGGGATGTAGAAATCATCTTGTTGTGTTGCTCTGGGGTCACAATTCCAGTTGAGTCAGTTTCTTGGTATGGGCTGCGGGTCTTGGGGGGCAATTGATCCACTGGGATGTGGGGTCTGGAAGATATCTTAAAAACTACCATTAGCTATAGAAAAGGTGATGTTAACCATGGAGAAAGTTAAGAATCTTTATTGACACCAGCTATGGGGATAAGTTAAAAATCTTTATGGCCACCAGCTGCATGGCTCTGGAGTGGTAATTACAGGGAGACAGTTACTAATTATTACCATTATTTTTAGTTAAGACATGTGCACTCTTTTTAGCTAGACCCTTACCACAGTTCTTGCTTTGCACCCCATTACTGAAGTGGTTTCACCCTAACTTCCACTATATACAAAAATCAACTCAAAATGGATTAAAGACTGACATGTAAGACCTGAAACCAGGAAACTACTATAAGGAATGGGGAAGTACATAGAGGAAGTACTTTATGACATTGGGCTGGGCAAGGATTTTTAAAATAAGACCTCAAAAGCACAGGCAACAAAAGCAAATATAGACAAATGAGATTACATCAGACTAAAAAACTTTTGGACAGCAAAGGAAACAACTAACAGAGTGAAGAGACAACCTACAAAATGGGAAAAAATATTTGCAAACTATACATCTGACAAAGGGTTAATATCCAGAATAAAGAACTTACCAGCAAAAAAATAAATAACAGTTTAAAAATGGGCAAAAACCCTTAATAGACATTTCTCAAAAAAAGATATACAAATGGCTAACAGGTACATGAAAAAAATGCTTGACATCATTAATCTTCAGGGAAATGCAAATCAAAAACTCAATGACATACCACCTTACTCAGTTAGAATGGCATTATCAAAAGACAAAAGAAAACAGCATTGGCAAGGTTGTGGTGAAAAGGGAACACTTACCACACACTGTCGGTGGGATCGTAAATAAGTACAGCCATGATGGAAAGCAGTATGGAGGTTCCTCAAAAAATAAAAACTAGGCCGGGCGCGGTGGCTCACGCCTGTAATCCTAGCACTCTGGGAGGCCAAGGCGGGCGGATCGCTCGAGTTCAGGAATTCGAAACCAGCCTGAGCAAGAGCGAGACCCCGTCTCTACTATAAATAGAAAGAAATTAATTGGCCAACTAATATATATAGAAAAAATTAGCCAGGCATGGTGGCGCATGCCTGTAGTCCTAGCTACTTGGGAGGCTAAGGCAGCAGGATTGCTTGAGCCCAGGAGTTTGAGGTTGTTGTGAGCTAGGCTGATGCCATGGCACTCACTCTAGCCTGGACAACAAAGTGAGACTCTGTCTCAAAAAAAAAAAAAAAAAAAAAAAAAAATTAAAACTAGAACTACCTACCATATGATCCCACACTCCCACTACTGAGTATATTTCCAAAGGAAATAAAATCAGTACATCCAAGAGATGTCTGCATTTCCATGTTTACTGAAGCATTATTTACAATAGCCAAGATATGCAATCAACCTAAGTGTCAGACAACGAATGAGTCGGTAAAGAAAATGTGGTATATATACACAATAGAGTAGTATTCAGCCATAAAAAAAAAATAACATCCTGCGACAACATGAAAGAATGAACCTGGAGGACATCAAGTTAAGTGAAGTAAGCCAGACACAGAAAGACTACAGAAATATCACATGATCTCACACATATGTGGAATCTTCAACTAAAAAAAAAGAGTTGATATTTAGGATAGCGGTTACTGGAGATGGCGGAATGGAGCCAGGAGGGGTGGATGAGGAGAGGTTAGTCAATGGGTACAAAGTTACAATTAGATAGGAGGACTAGTTCTGGTGTTCTATTGCATTGGTAGGGTGATGACAGTTAACTGCTATAACCTAGCTAGACGAAAGGCTTTTGAATGTTCTCACCAAAATGGAATGTTACATGCATGAGGTGATGGTATGCCAAATATCCTGATTTGATCATTATAGAACATGTATGTACCAAAATATCAAATTGTACCTAATAAATGTATATAATTACAATGTGTCAAATTAAAAAAAATTTTTTTAAATAAAAATAAAGTGACAAATTTTGGATTTTCAGATTAGGGAAGCTCAACCTGTATTGCCATGGACAGTCTTATTTATCAACAGTCCCACCCACTCCCCTGTCCTTGCCCCAGATTCTTTTGAAGCAAATGGTCAGATACAGGATTTCACTTGTAAATACTTAGTATGCATCTCTAAAAGGATTCTTTAAAAAAAAAAACAAACCCTAAAGTGATTGACATCTAAAAAATTTAAGAATTCCTTAATATCAACAAATATCCAATTAATGTTCAAATTTCTCTACATTCTGTTAAATTATTACTAAAGTTCTTTTGGCTTGAATTAAGGTCCAAATAAAGTCCATACATTGCAATTGGTTGCTATTAATATCTCTTTTAAGACTCTTTAGACCTATAAGTAGCCCTTGGTCCCTATAATTTATCTGTTGAAGAAGAGTTTTCCAATTTGGATTTTGCAGACTGCAGACCTGTACTGCCTTTTACATGTTCTTACATCTCCTGAATTTCTTATAAATTGGTAGTTAGACCTAAGGCTTGATCAGACTCAGGTCCAATTTTTTGCTTTTTGCAAGAATGGCATGTGTATTGTTCTGAGCTTCTATCATGTCTGAGTGTTCTTTTTTTGGGTTGTTAATAGTCTTTTGAGGATCATTGCTTAGGTCCATTAATTTATTAGAAGTTGAAAAATTGGGATATTCTAAAATTCCTTATTCATTTATTAGCTGGAATATGTCTATAAAGAAAAACTTCTCATTGCAAAGGAAAAACAGAATGCTTGATTTTTTTCCATTTATAGCTCCCTAACATCAGCCATAAGTAACCAATAAATGTTTTCTTTTAGGACCAGTATGAACTCATGAATTTTACATATATGTTTTATTTATTTATTTATTTGTTATTTTTTTGAGACAGAGTCTCGCTTTGTTGTCCAGGCTAGAGTGAGTGCCATGGCGTCAGCCTAGCTCACAGCAACCTCAAACTCCTGGGCTCAAGCAATCCTGCTGCCTCAGCTTCCCGAGTAGCTGGGACTACAGGCATGCACCACCATGCCCGGCTAATTTTTTCTATATATATTAGATGGCCAATTAATTTCTTTCTATTTATAGTAGAGATGGGGTCTCGCTCTTGCTCAGGCTGGTTTTGAACTCCTGACCTCGAGTGATCCGACCCCCGCCTTGGCCTCCCAGAGTGCTAGGATTACAGGCGTGAGCCACTGCGCCTGGCCTTGCGTATATGTTTTAATTAATTTTAATTATTCTTCTCACTGATGTTCAAATTATCTCATTTGACTAGTGGGCTCCTCAGTCTCTTTAATGATTCCAATAGTCTTTGTTAGTGGCTTCACCGCTTTTTGTGATGACAAAATGTTCCGGGCTTATCTTACATATTTCCTGACCTAGATATAAAATCAGCCACTATTCCAAGATGCCCTGGTTCCTTTTAGTAAAAAAAGATATTTAGCAACCATAATCTGGGTGCTAGGGGTGCTTATTGCTACCAGGTGGGTCACTGTTTCTAAGCTTGACATAGCTAGAAAAAAACATTTTTTAAAGAAAAACTACACGAAGCTCATTCAGATTCTTCTAATTCATGAGTACAGGTTTTTATTTAACCACCAATTTAGTTGATTTTACCTTTGAAGTATATTATATAAACCCTAGCCATAGGAGCTCCAATATCCTACCATAGGATACCACTGCTCCCCATACCAAATACCCACAGCCCCTGAAAATAAAAGGCAAAATTACTTACATCTCTCACAGATACTGTTTCTTCTACTATGATCTCCATCTCTGTACCAGGTTGAACATCACTCCCCATCGCAAAAAACAGGAACAGCTAAGATCAAGACAGAAGTATGAATGTAATTTAATCTGAATTTAAAAATTCAATAAATGTATTATTTACTTTCAAGAAAGTAAAAGTAAAGTCAAGGTTCCATGAAACTTTAATAAAAATCTCAAAATATGTAAAAACAAGACTATGTTGAGTAATTTAATGTCACAGTTTAAACAATAATTTCACCTACCTCCAAATGTAAAATGCTTCATCATTTTTTATTAATAAATACCTCACACATACACTATGTCTTCTATGAGCTCCATCTCTGTCTCAATCACTGCCTAAAGCAATTTTCAATTAATATACACAGTTAAAATTAATTGTTTTTCTCTGAGCCACTTAATTTTGATTTTATTTTCTGCCTAGGGATTCCGTATATTATAATTCCCAAGATCCCAAAGAAAAAATGTAAATCTGATCTCTAGCCAGTTCAGTTCCTTATAGGCCTGCTTTTTCTTTTTTTTTTTTTTGAGACAGAGTCTCACTTTGTTGTCCAGGCTAGAGTGAGTGCCGTGGCATCAGCCTAGCTCACAGCAACCTCAAACTCCTGGGCGCAAGCGATCCTACTGCCTCAGCCTCCCGAGTAGCTGGGACTACAGGCAGCGCCACCATGCCCGGCTAATTTTTTCTATATATATTAGTTGGCCAATTAATTTCTTTCTATTTATGGTAGAGACAGGGTCTCGCTCTTGCTCAGGCTGGTTTCGAACTCCTGATCTCAAGCAATCCACCTGCCTCGGCCTCCCAGAGTGCTAGGATTACAGGCGTGAGGCACCGCGCCCGGCCTAGGCCTGCTTTTTCTATCTCAACATCACTTGCCATGTTTTCCCTCCTATCAGCTTCTTGCACTATTATTTGCTAGAGTTAAAGGGAAAGCAAATTAAAAGTGAAGTGGTTAGAAAACTAATTAAGTGAATCCACAAATCATGGGAATCTTGATATGAGTAGAGATTGCTCTGATACAGGGTATTAACAATAAGAATATCATTATGGCTTTTGGACTGAAATAAGTTGATTAACTAGGCAGGGCTTCTGGCAAGGCGCAACCTGACGACATCAAACACGTGAACACTGATGAAGTGAAAGGGCAAGGGAAGCTGCCGTGCGGCTGCTACGTTATTGCAGAGTCGCCAAGTCCAAAATCAACATACTGTGTTTCGTTACATCTAAAATGTTGCTGTTAGATTATTTTCTGTGCCACTAAAAAAACAAACAAAAAATGCACCTATAACTGCAGAATGCCACTGCTGTAAGATGCAACCTAATCTCACAGATATTAAAATGTGAAAAAAAGAAGGTACATCTCAGAGTTTACGGAATATAGTGGTTTAAAGTGGCGGCACTCAACCTTAAAGATCCCTCTTAACAACAAAATTTTCATAGAAAAAGAACTTTATAAATATGGTTTGGCATAATATTTTATATTTAAAAACAGAGAACTATAAAGAAGTATTCCTAAAATAATGTGTCATTTAAGGAAAAAAAAATTTTAGAGAAAAATATTATTACTGGTGTGGTTATGGTACTAATTATAAAATTAAGATGTTCTGGTATGGAAAAGGTTGGTTTTATTCTGACAGATGAACTTATTTTACCTGAGAGGAAGTTGGTGCTTTTCCAAGACACAGGCCCAATGAACTCCCCATCTTCAATTCTGCTTCCTTCAAAGTATAACAGTCTGGCACTATAAAGAATTTTGATAACATGATGAGTACTGTTTATTCCTACCTCTCTAAGCAAAATAATAAGCTAAAATCAGTCATTCTTTGAAAATAGAGAATATCAAGAAAGCATGTACTATGGTTATGCTTGATTTTTTATTTTTGTACTCTCATATTTATTCTTGTTCTCTGTACAATGCTAAGAAGCAGCTATGAAAGTTCTAGTTTCCTACTCAATAAAAATGACTTGTTCAAAGAGCTGCTGTTAATATGGACTAAAAGGCAGATATTCTGAATCGACCCATGAACGGTGGACTAGCTTCTTCCAAGTAGAGATTGTGATTACCATCAATAATTAGGCTTGTACATAACTAAATTAAGTCTAATGATAAGAGGTGTTACAGAGGTGAGAATCAAAGACTTTATTCCATAACTGGTATCACAATAAAATTAGCAAAACA